>SJXO01005421.1:104518-128007 GCA_006408615.1 Connochaetes taurinus | reverse complement strand
ATTAAAGTCGAGCAGGAAAGGAGCTAGTGCATTCTGACAAGGGTATAAAGGCTACTATGGAGGCCTCAGCAGCAATGATTTCCACAGTTATCCACTGCACAATATCTGTACTCCAAACAATTTTTGGTTGTTGATGGAAAGAGCTGGAATACAAGAATCTGCTTGCAACAAATGCTATCAATATTCCCCCTAAACAGCAGCCAAATTTGTAATAAAAGGGCAGCCAGAACCCACACAAATACAGTCACCTAATTTTTGACAAAGGACCAAAGGTTTTTCAGTGGAGAAAGAATATCCCTTTCAACAAATGGTGCTGGAACAGGGGACATCCATTTACAACACAAACAAAACCATTGATCTAGCCCAAACCTTAGGCTTTTCACAGAAACTAACTTAAAATGGATCATTTGCCTAAACACAAAAGGCAAAAAACACAAAACTCCTAGAAGAAAACATAAGAGAAAAATCTAGATGACTTTAGGCTTAGCGATGAGTTTTCAGATAAAATATCAATAACATGATCCCTGTTTAAAAAAAAAAATGATGAGTTGGACTTATTAAAATTTAAAACTTAACGTTCTACAAAGGAGACTGTTAAGAGAATGAAAACACAAGCTACAGACTAGGAGATCATATTTGCAAAAAATCCATATCTGATAAAGGACTGAACCCCAAATAGGCAAAGATAAATTCTCATAACTGGACACTAAGACAAAAATCCAAAATGAAAATGGACGAAAGGTCTGGAAACAAAATCTCCCCAAAGAGATAGACAGATGTCAAGCAAGCACATGAAAAGTTGTAGAATATTATATAGCACAGGGAAATATCACATTGAGAACTCCCTGGCGGGCCAGTGGTTAGGGACCCGGTACTTTGACTTCAGAGGCCCCCGGTTCTGTTCCAGGTCTAGGGACCAAGAGAATGTAAGCAGGGCAAAAAAAAAAAAAAGGAAAAAACTCAAATGCTAATAGGATGCAGACAAACAGGAACTCTAAATGCCGTGCCGGTGGGAATGTGAAACTTAAGACCACTTTGGAAGGCAGTTGGTCAGTTAAAGCTCCTCTGTCCATGGGATTCTCCAGGCAAGAATACTGGAGTGGGTTGCCATTTCCTTCTCCAGGGGGTCTTCTCAACCCAGGAATTGAACCCGGGTCTCCTGCATTGCAAGCAGACGCTTTATCCTCTGAGCCACCAGGGAAGCCCTCTTATAAAGCAGAAACATACCACTACGCTCCCGGGTTTTTAACCCAGCTAAGTTGAAAACTTGTGTCTGTAGAAAAACCCGCACAGCAATGTCTAGCAGCTTTACTCAGCCAACGCCGAAGGCAGCCACAATGTTAAGTTGGTAGGTGGACAGGTAAGCAAACTGGGACACATCCATATAGTAGAATATTATTCTGCAACGAAAAGAAATGAGATATCCAGCCACGGAAAGACATGAAGGAACTTTAAATGTACGTCAGCGAGTGAAGGAAGCCAGCCTGAAAAGTCTACATCCTGTATGAGTCCGACTCGATGACATTCTCAGTTCAGCTCAGTTCAGTCACTCAGTTGTGCCCGACTCTTTGTGACACCATGGACTGCAGCACGCCCCGGCTCCCTGTCCATCACCAACTCCCGGAGCTTGCTCAAACTCACGTCCATTGAGTCGGTAATGCCATCCAGCCATCTCATCCTCCGTCGTCCTCTTCTCCTCCTGCCCTCAATCTTTCCCAGCATCAGGGTCAGCTCTTTACATCAGGTGGCCAAAGGATTGGAGTTTCAGCTTCAACATCAGTCCTTCCAATGAATATTCAGGACTAACCTCCTTTAGGATGGGCTGGTTGGATCTCCTTGCAGTCCAAGGGACTCTCAAGAGTCTTCTCCAACACGACAGTTCAGCTCAGCTTTCTTCACAGTCCAACTCTCACATCTGTACACAACTACTAGAAAAACCACAGCCTTGACTAGACAGACCTTTGTTGGCAAAGTAACATCTCTGCTTTTTAATATGCTGCCTGCTGCTGCTGCTGCTGCTAAGTCGCTTCAGTCGAGTCCGACTCTGTCCGACCCCATAGACGGCAGCCCACCAGGCTCCCCCATCCCTGGGATTCTCCAGGCAAGAACACCGGAGTGGGTTGCCATTTCCTTCTCCAAATATGCTGCCTAGGTTGGTCATAACTTTTCTTCCAAGAAGTAAGCATCTATGACATTCTAGAAAACACCAAACTGGAAAGGTCAGTGGTTGCCTGGGGGCTCTGAGGATGAGAAAGAAGGGCTGAACATGGGGCTCCCAAGGGACTTTTCAGGGCAGTGAACCCATTCTGTATGAAACTGGAGTGGTGGGTGCCTTACATTCTTTATTTGTCCAAACAGGTAGACTTGGCCAGCACCAAAAGTGACCTCGAATCTCAACTGTGGATTTTATCAATATTGATTCGATAAAGAGTGCTAACAAATGTACCACTCTCACACAAAAGATGTTCACACTGGAAATGCCGTGTAGGAGGTGGGAAAATGGAACTCTCTGTACTGTATGCTAAATTGTTCTGTACATCTAAAACCATTCTTTAAAAAACAGTCTATTAATATTATTTTTTTTTTTAAAAAGAGACAGTTGGAAGAGGCATTAAGCTTCTCTCGAGAATTACTGCCTAGTTTTCATTGAATCCAATATCTATTCACTGAGGCCCGTATGATTTTTTACAGCTCCTCAGACATAGGGCAATAAAGTGAAAGTGAAGTCGCTCAGTCATGTCCTACTCCTAGCGACCCCATGGACTGTAGCCCGCCAGGCTCCTCCGTCCATGGAATTTTCCAGGCAAGAGTCCTGGAGTGGGTTTGCCATTTCCTTCTCCAGAGGATCTTCCAGACCCAGGGATCGAACCTGGGTCTCCCACATTGCAGGCAGGCACCCCACCATCTGAGCTACTTGGGAAGCCCACATAGGCCAATATTTGCTTGCAAATCTCAGAAAGGACCGAGACTCCAGGATTGCTATGCTCCATGCCTCTGTGATGGTCACAGAAGATGTCTCACTTTCGAGGAAGCATCTACCTACCACAAGCTTCCCTTATGAAACGAGTTCTCCAGGCAAGAATACTGCAGTGGGTTGCCATGCCCTCCTCCAGGGCCTCTTTCCAACCCAGGGATAGAACCCAGGTCTCCCGAATTACAGGCAGATTCTTTACCAGCCAAGCCACCAGGGAAGCCCAAGAATATTGGAGTGGGTAGCCTACCCCTTCTCCAGGGGATCTTCCCGAGCCAGGAATCGAACCCCTGTCTCCCACATTGCAGGCAGATTCTTTACAGCTGAGCCACCAGGGAAGCCCATTTGGTTTGGGCATTTGCTTTTAATTTTCCTTAGGGAGACCAGAATGGAAACTACAAAATGGGCTGGTTATACAAGAAGGCTGAGCACAAACATCCCTGGAGAAGTAAACAGGGCTGAGGACAGAGAGAGAGGTCCATTATCTGACATGGAGGCGAAATGAGGTAGGTGGTACCCTTTCTTTTCCTCTTGAGCTGGAGAGACATCACATCTCTCTCTTTTTTATTTTTTAGAAAAGTGAAAGTTGCTCAGTTGTGTCCGACTCTTTGTGACCCCACGGACTGTATAGTAGTCCGTGGAATTCTCCAGGCCAAAACACTAGAGTGGGTAGCCGTTCCCTTCTCCAGGAGATCTTCCCAACCCAGGGATCAAACCCAGGACTCCCGAGTTGCAGGCGGATTCTTTCCCAGCTGGGCCAACAGCATATCTTTATTTATTTATTTTTGCCTGCATCAGGTCATGGTTGCAACACACAGGATTTTCACTGTGGTGTTTAACAGTAAATAAAGACAACCCAACAATAAAGTGGGCTTCATTGCTCTGAGGTATGTGGGATCTTAGTTCCTGACCAGGAATCTAACCCACGTACCCTTGCGCCGAAAGGTGGATTCTTAAATCACTGGACCACCGGGAAAGTCCCTCTTCTCTCCTTCAAGGTGGGGTGAATTGTGTCTCCTCACTCAAACTCCTGTGTTCAAGTCCTAAGCCCTAATACCTTCCTCTCAGTTCGGTCACTCAGTCGTGTCCGACTCTTAGCCATCCCATGGACTGCAGCACGCAGAGAGCAACTGCTTTTGGAAAGCCAGCTTATAAAGCAATAAATGAATCAGAGGCAGTCATTACGGTGACCCTTCCTTATCCAATCTGACTGGTGTCCTTCTAAGAAAAGGCTGCTGCTGCTAAGTCATTTCAGTCGTGTCCAACTCTGTGCAACCCCATAGACGGCAGCCCACCAGGCTCCCCCGTCCCCAGGATTCTCCAGGCCAAGAACGCCATTGCCTCTCCAAGAAAAGGCTATTAGGACACAAACGTGGAAGAATACACTATCAGAACACAAACACACAGCAAGGGATGACCTGTAAAGACACAGCAAGAAGGGAGATCTTTGGAGAACTCCACCTAGCCAACATCCTGACTTAGACTTCCAGCCTCCAAGATGGTGAGAAAACACATTTTTTTTTAAACTTTCCCCGCATCAGGATTCTCCAGGCCAAGAACGCCATTGCCTCTCCAAGAAAAGGCTATTAGGACACAAACGTGGAAGAATACACTATCAGAACACAAACACACAGCAAGGGATGACCTGTAAAGACACAGCAAGAAGGGAGATCTTTGGAGAACTCCACCTAGCCAACATCCTGACTTAGACTTCCAGCCTCCAAGATGGTGAGAAAACACATTTTTTTTTAAACTTTCCCCGCACCGCGGGTGGGATCTTAGTTCCCCCATCAGGGATGGAACCAGTTTACCCTTGCTCCCTGCTTGGGTGGTGCAGAGTCTTAAGGACTGGGCCAGCCGGGAAGCCCCTGTAAATTTCTCTTCCTTGAACCACCCAATCTGCGGTGCTTTGTTATGGCGGCGCCTACAGAGTAATTCACTTGAGTCATGGCTGTTTCCTTCTGTTTGGAGTGTCACGTTCAGTTCTCATCCTTCCAATACTGAAAACACTTTGCAGTTGCTGTGGAGGAGCTGGTACAACAGTATCCAATACGATCCTCCCCAGAATACTGGAGGGCAGGGATTTTTTATCTCTAGGGTTCAGAGGGAAAGACTGGACCCACGGTCGCTCAGCTGGTAAAGAATCCGCCTGCAACATAAGAGACCCTGGTTCAGTTCCTGGGTTGGGAAGATCCCCCCGGAGAAGGGATAGGCTACCCAGTCCAGTATTCTGGCCTGGAGAATTCCATAGACAGAGGAACCTGGCAGGTTACAGTCCTTGGGGTTGCAACACTTTCAAGAAGTTAAAGGACTGAGGAAGGGGCTCTGTAACAATTTCCATGCCCCAGACCTTCTCTGGCAATTTAGTGATTATATTGATTCCAAATGCATACATACATAATACACATAAGATGACAAAGAAACTCAAGTCTCTTAAGATGCAGTTAAAATTTTTTTTCCAGCCTTCCAATGTCATGATACATGCCCTTCTTTCTCAGTCCTTCCAATCTTAAGCTCTAGAGGTGGGACTAATAACTTCCATCATTTCAAAGCAGTGGTTCACGTAAACAAAATGCAATTCAACTGTAACCTGCTCTGAAAATACATCAGACTTCTCTTGGTGGCAAATGAAAGGTACTGTTAACTGTCATCTCCTCTATAGTCACAGTTTTCGGAAATGCTACATTTAGTTTCTCTGCAGGGGTTCTTCCCACCCAAGTTCATGAAGTCCCTTTAATCTGTCTACCAAGGGACAAAGTGTGATGGTTGTCCATGCCCTGTGGCCTTAGCAGGACTCATCCATGTCACCACCATGGAATACCCTCCCATGGTTCATGGGCCAGGACCCTAGATCGAGATGACTTTAAGGGGGAGCCAAGAACTTAACTCATCAACCTAATCCATATTTTTAAACGCTGAATTAACGCTGAAAAGATACCTCCATGATCAAAAAAATATCAAAAGGTGTTATAAAACACAGGTTCTGGGGAACCTGTAATGAACAAGACAGGCAAAATTCCTTGTCCTGATGGGGCTTCTGTGCTAGGACAGGAGCTGGCAGTGGACAGCTCTGACACCTGTTTTTGTTTTTTTTTTTCACAACCTGCAAGCTAAGGATACATTGTTTAAAAACTGGGGGAAACACTGGGCTTCCCTGGGGAATCCACCTGCAACCCAGGAGACACAGGTTCAATCCCCAGTCCAGGAAGATCCCACCTGCCGCAGAGCAACTAAGCTCGTGCACCCCAACTGCCGAGCCTCTGCTCCGGAGCCCAGGAGCCCACCAGCTGCAACTACTGAAGCCCCCTAGAGCCCATGCTCTGCAGCCACAGAAGCCACAGGCAATGCAAAGCCAGCTCACCGCGCCCAGAAACTAGCCCCCAACTCGCCACAACTAGAGAACAGCCCCTGAAGCAATGAAGACCCAGCGCAGCCAAAAGTAAATAGTTTTTAAAAGGGGGAGGGATCACACAAATAGTTATACTGTGTGACATGGAAATTAGGTCACACTTGAATTTCAGTGTCCATCAATAAAGCTTTATTGCAACACACGCGTGTGCATTCCTTTTCAGCTCACAGCGCTATAAAAGCAGAGGTCAGTGACCCAGTGAAGCATGAATAATACTGACCACTTGGCCTAGAAACGTGTTTCTAGGCAATCAAAGGACTCAGTCCATCCTAAAGGAAATCATCCTAAAGGACCAGTCTATCCTAAAGGAAATCAGTCCTGAATATTCACTGGAAGGACTGATGCTGAAGCTGAAGCTCTAATTCTTTGGCCACCTGATGTGAAGAACTGACTCATTGGAAAAGACCCAGATGTTGGAAAAGATTGAAGGTGGGAGGAGAAGGGGAGGAGAGAAGATGAGATGTTTGAATGGTATCACCAACTCAATGACATGAGTTTGAGTAAGCTCCGGGAGCTGGTGATGGACAGGGAAGCCTGGCATGCTGCAGTCCATGGGGTCAAAAAGAGTCAGACACGACTGAGCAGCTGAACTGAACTGAACTGAAGGACTCAAGGTTCTTCATGTAACTTGCCGACCTCTTCCTAGGAAATTCTTTTCTGTTTTTATAGTGTGTTTTCAAAAAGTTTTCAGAGGGACTTTCCTGGCGGTTCAGTGGTTGAGAATCCACCTTCTTGGGTTTGATCCTCCGTGAGGAAACTAAGATCCCACGTGGCACAGGGAAAGTAATCCTGCAACCCACAGTGAGAGAAGCGACCGCAATGAAAAGTCCGCACGTCGAATCTAGAGCGAGATCTCCGCACTCCACAACTAGCGAGCTCACAGGCTGCAACCCAGACTCGACACAGCGAAAATAACTACAAAGAAAACACTTTTCATACAATGTTATATGAAGGAACTCCTTTTAATAATATTGAAGAGAAAGCAGAAGGAACAGGATAGTGGAAAAGCAGCAGTGTGTCTTCAGGAACCCAGCCCATCCTGTATGGGGGGATGGGTCCTAAAAAAGGCCCAGAAATGCCTGGGGACAGCCACCGGCTCAGAGAGGAGAGGGTGGAGGCCATTCGAAGGACTAGGGAAATTAAACCTATCTTGACAGGAGCAGACGCAAGTGGGCAAAGGAAGAACCGAGGCTTCTCCTAGCTGTGAAAGTGTTCTGATGGTTTCCTAAACAGTTTTCAAAGACGACCTCATCCGTTGCCATAGCAACCTATGACGTTGCTGGGGAGATACAGTAGGGATCCTATATTCGTTTCACAGGGGAGGAAAGTCCAGTCTCACAGAGGTTAAGGGCTGTATCAGTTTCCTTTTGTTGCTGCAACAAATTATGGCACACTTGATGGCTTAAATTTAAAAAAAATACATAAATAAAACGTATTATCTGGATTTCCCTGGTGATCAGGGGTTAGGAATCCCCCTGCCAATTCAGGGGGGAGCGTGGATTCGACACCTGACCTGGGAAGATTCCACATGCCACGGGGGCAGCTAAGCCCCTGGGCCACAGCTACTGAGCCCAAGTTCCACAACCAGAGAAGGCACCAGAGAGAGAAGCGTGCACGTCACATCTAGAGAGTAACCCCCCGCTCACCACAACTAGAGAGAAACCCACGCAGCAATGAAGCCCCAGCGCAGCCAAAAATAAATTAAGAATAAGAACAAGCCAAACTCGTTATCTGACCATTCTGGAGGCCAGAGGTCCCCTGTGGGTCTCACTGGGCTAATTAACATTGAGTTGTTGGCAGACTGGTTCTTTCAGAGATCCCAGGCGAGAATCTGGCTCCTTTTGCCTTTTCCAGTGTCTCGATCCCAAAGGCCTTGACACGTGACCTCCCTTTGGTCGTGTCCTTCTCCCGACGCGCAAGCCCCCTCCTGCCCGATCCTGGTGATTCGATTAGCCCAAACTGTTAACTTTCCATCTCAAAGTTCTAAATTGAGCCACGTCGGCAAAGTCCCCTTTGGCCAGAGAAGGCGGCCTCGACGTACAGGTTTCGGGTCATTCAAGTGTAGACCTGTTTTGTTGTGTATATCAGTCACTCAGTCATGTGCGAGTCTTTCCGGCCCCCACGGACTGTAGCCCCACCAGGCTCCTCTGTCCATGGGATGCTCCAGGCAAGAGTACTGGAGTGGGTTGCCACACCTTCCTCCAGGGGATCTTCCCGACCCAGGGATGGAACCCGGGTCTTCCGCATTGCAGGCAGATTCTTTACCATCTGAACCACCAGGTAAGCCCCAATATTCATATTCTGCTTTCCAAAGTGCCTATGGTCCTCCTAAACACAAACCACGTTGCCTCTGGATCAGCGAACAATTTCCAAGCCCACCCACCCAGCAACACGCAGAAAGGCAACCAAGGAGCTGCCTGGGTTTACTCAAAGTACATGGCTGTTACAGTTACAGAATAACAGGAGACGGTAATTGTCAAAAGGCTGTTCCTCCTCCCTCTCTATTTTGGTAACCGTATTTCATTATAAGACATTATGTGTTTTTTATTTTTCTCCCCCTCCGTTTGTTTCCACTTCTGCATTTAGTGTTTAAAAGTCACCGTGGAGAAGGAGCCTGGGAGAGGAGAAGATTTTATAAATAGTCGCTGCAGAAAAATCATCTCCCACATAGTCAAGCTCCTACATTGACAAAGAACATTCAGCAGCTGCAAGAAAAGCAAAGCACAGGTGAAAGTACGTGGAGGTGGAATATTTGCATTTTTTTTCCCCCTCCGCTGCCTTTGTCAGAAGGCCTTTCTGATGTTTTTATGAAATGAACAGCCACCTGATAAGGTCAGATGGGCACACACAACCCAGCCGTCGCCTCCTACTTAAGTCACCTAAGAGAGTGAAAATGCAGGTTCACACGAAAGGCTGTACACTTGTAGGTTGGCTCATAGATGCCCAATTCTGGAAACAACCCAGACGTCCTTCAGCAAGGGAAGGGACAAACTCACTGCAGTACATGCACGTTACTGCTCTATGTGGTGTGTGCCAAGGAGCTTCAGTCGTGTCTGACTCTCTGCGACCCTCTGCACTCTAGCCCACCAGGCTCCTCTGTCCGTGAGATTCTCCAGACCAGAATACTGGAGTGGGTTGCCATGCCCTCCTCCAGGGGATCTTCCTGACCCAGGGATCAAACCCAGGTCTCCTGCATTTCAGGCAGATTCTTTACCATCTGAGGCACCAGGAAAGCTTGTAAAGTATATTTCAGTAAACAATGGAAACAGTGACAGATTTTATTTTCTTGGGCTCCAAAATCACCGTAGATGGTGACTGCAGCCATGAAATTTTTTAAAAGACACTTGCTTCTTGGAAGAAAAGTTATGACCAACCTAGACAGCATATTAAAAAGCAGAGACATTACTTTGGTTTTTCCAGTAGTCATATATGGATGTGAGAGTTGGACCATAAAGAAGGCTGAGCGCCAGAGAATTGATGCTTTTGAACTGTGGTGTTGGAGAAGACTCTTGAGAGCTCCTTGGACTGCAAGGAGATCCAACCAGTCCATCCTAAAGGAACTCAGTCCTGAATATTCATTGGAAGGACTGATGCTGAAGCTGAAACTCCAATACTCTGGCCACCTGATGGGAAGAACTGACTCACTGGAAAAGACCCTGATGCTGGGAAAGACTGAAGCCAGGAGAAGAAGGGGACGAGAGAGGATGAGATGGTTGGATGGCATCACCGACTTGATGGACATAAGTTTGAGCCAGCTGCAGGAGTTGGTGATGGACAGGGAGGCCTGGCGTGCTACAGTCCATGGGGTCCCAAAGAGCATGACACAACTGAGCGACTGAACTGAACTGAAACTTGACTTTAAAAAAACAGAAAACTCAGCAGATTCAGGAAAGCACCATAAAACTCAAAGGAATTGGAACATAGGGCTTCTCCCTAGTACGTGTGTGAGAAACTCTTCCCGTTTGTTGCTATGACCACTTGACTGAAGCCATTTACTGAGGTCAGATATATGTCACCTACAGTTCGTAAAATGTCCCTAAGGGAGGGAGGAAGGGAAAGAACGTTTTAATCTATTTTTGAGATAACCATCGGAATCGGTCACATTTCTGGAAATGACTGCTTCGGATAAGACTCTCCGCAGCCATGGAAACCCATGGCTACACACTGCTGTCCGGTCACTCGAATGTGGAGCTGACCTCAGCAGCCAGCGGGTTTCCAAGGCACAGCCTGAACAGTGGCTAAAAGCACAGGAATTATTTGAGATGATTTCTGGGGCAGGGAAACTAGAAATAAGATCCAAAAGGAGGGTAGTTTGCCTTTGCATAGATCCCCCTTGGATGACGAAAATAACTTTTTCAAATGACTAGATAATTCCAAAGAGGTTTGAAGTTTTAAATGTTACAGTTCTTCCCAGAATGGCAGAATTTGAAGATGGAAAGGTTTCATATAAGGAGCTAAGAATAGCAAATGGTGGCTGCGTGTCCCGTAGCTTTCTGTATTCTTAAGGAAAGAAGGCAAAGATTACAGCTACTAAGTAAATGATTGTACATAAATGATCACAGCTGCTAAACACATGATTCCTAGTTTAAGTATGATTCTTGTTTAGGATATACTGATGTCTGCGAAGGCTTCCCAGGTGGCTCAGTGGTAAAGAATCTACCTGCCAATTCAGGAGATGTAGGAGACCCAGGTTTGATCCCTGGGTAAGAAGATTCCCCTGGAGAAGAAAATGGCAACCCACTCCAGTCTTCTTGCCTAGAAATCCCATGGACAGAGGAGCCTGGTGGGTGTCAGTCCACGGGGTTGCAAGGAGTCAGACAGGTATAGCCCACACTCATGCCATGTCTGTTGAAACATTATAAGCAAAGAAGTGTCAGGAAAAGGTTGAGCATCTCCCAGATCCCACAATCCCAGTCTAATCATGAGAAAAACGGAACACAAACTCAAACTGAAGGACATTCTATAAATTACCTGCCTAACATTGCTCAAAACTGACAAGGTCATCAAAAACAAGGAAGGATGGAGACCCTGACCCAGCCCTGAGGCACCCAAGCAGATGCCTGAACTCTGTTCCGGGGCAGAAAAGAATCTCAGCGGAAGAACTGGGGAAATCCACAAACGGTCTGGAGTCTAGTTCACCGTCATGGACCCAGGTCAATTTGTTTGCTGTGACAAAGCCTGTCCATACGTAGGGGGGAACCAGGTGAGGGGCAGATGAGAGTCTCAGCCCTAACTGTGTGTGCCTCTGTGACTATTCTAAAATGTCAGAAGCTTGCTTAAGCAACTCAGAATGGTCTGTTTCAGTGGAGACAACTATTTTGAAAATATAAAGCACTTGAGCTTGTACACCCAGATACAATCCCATTTTGAAGTAACTGAAAGAGGCCTCTGGAGAGGAGACAAGAAAATAAATTTTATATAAAAATGTCAAGACATACGGACTAAAGGGGACACACAGGCCTGTAGCCGTGGTGTGTGTTACCCGAGGGACTGTAGCCCACCAGGCTCCTCTGTCCCTGGGGGATTCTCCAGACGAGCATACTGGAGCGGGTTGCCGTTTTTCTCCTCCAGGGGATCTTCCCGACCCAGGGATCGAACCCAGTATTTTCTGCATCGAAAGCAGATGCTTTACCGTCTAAGCCGCCGGGAACGCCCAGCTCTTGTGTCTTAAAGACAAACGAAAATTTTCCTGGTGGTGAAGACTCCATGGTTCCAGTGCAGGGAGGGGTTGTGGGTTTGATCCCTGATTCCTTATGCCGTGTGGCACAGCCAAAAAATGTTTTTAAAAATAAATAAACTTCTTCTCCTTTCTCTTCGATGAACACCAGTCACTGGATTTAGGACTACTCTAATTCAGTATGAAACTGAAAGTTGCTTAGTTGTCTCCGACTCTTTATGGCCCCATGGACTGTAGCCCGCCAGGCTCCTCTGTCCATGGGATTCTCCAGGCAAGAATACTGGAGTGGGTTGCCGTTTCCTTCTCCAGGGGATCTTCCTGACCCAGGGATCGAACCTAAGTCTCCTGTGGCTCTTGCATTGCATGTGGATTCTTTACTTGAGCCACTGAGAGAAGTCCACAAAGACTCTACCTATTTCCAAATAATCACTTTCACGCATACCAGAAGTTGGGATTTCAACATACCTTTTTGGGTGAGACACAAGTTAACACACACTAAATGTTCATTGGAAGCACCGATGCGGAAGATGAATATCCAGTACTTTGACCACCTGATATGAAGAGCTAACTCACTGGAAAAGACCCTGATGCTGGGGAAGGTTGAAGGCTGGAGGAAAAGGGGACGACAGAGGATGAGATGGTTGGATGGCATCACAGACCCGATGGACATGAGTCTGAGCAAGCTCTGGGCGTGAGTGAAGGATGGGAAAGCCTGGTGTGCTGCAGTTATGGGGTCGACCAGAGTTGCACAGGACTTTGGGACTGACCCACCACAACAGCAAATTGTAAGTGTGGCTGTGGAGGTATTTTGTAAACGTGATCAAAGTTCATAGTCAGTTGACTTTAAACTAGGGAGCCTATCTCAGATAATCTGAGTGGGTCCCATGCAGTCAGGTAAAAGGCCTGCTTGAGCCCGGCTGAGGTCTCCATGACAAAGAGGAAATTTCTTTTGGGGACAACAGTTTCAGTCAGTTCCCAAGAATATTCTGACCTGACCTTCCTAACTGCGTGGCCTACAAATTTCAGACTTGCATAGCCTGCCCCCACAATGGCACAAACCAATCTTTACAACAACAAATGGCTTTCCCCTGGTGGCTCAGATGATAAAGAATCTGCCTACAATGCAGGAGACTCCGGTTTGATCCCTGGGTTGGGAAAAGCCCCTGGAGAAGGGCATAGCAACCCACTCCAGTATCGCTGCCTGGAGACTTTCTGGGACAGAGAAGTCTGGAGGGCTACAGTCCCTGGGGTCACAAAGAGTTGGACATGACTGAGTGACGGACACTTTTTCACTTGACACTGATTCTGTTTGAATCAAAAGTATTACACTGAGATTGAAGAATTGCCTTGAATGTATCAGTATATATACATAGAATCCCAAAGCAGAATATCGTATGCGCAATGGTAAATTGCCTGAAAATGCTTATGATATGCCTTGACTATAACCCAGAATATTGTGGTTGAAAACACTAAGTCATTTATAAAGAGAGCTAGAAATAAGTCATCTTCAGTGCTTAAAAAAAAAAAGTGAATGTGGTAGGGAAATGCATTTTTCAAATTCTGTAACTTATACTTCCGACCCACTGGGTTCCGATGACCTATGGCCTTGTGTCTTAAAAATCAAATGATCATCTTGGTTCTGCTTCAACAGTATTTCAGGATATGAATGACCATAGAGACTGGCTGGCAACAGTGGCCAGGAACCAGAGCTTTTCCGAAGAAGAAAGCCAATGAGCACCCAAGAGTTAGGGACAGAGGAGGAAGGTGAGGGGTGGATGTCCGCCAGGCTGAACGTGTGGGAAGGCCAGACCAAGAGAAATCACTCGCTGTGTGATTCCATTTCTGTGCTGTATTAGTTTGCTTCTCCCGCTGCAGCTGTTTAATCCCTCAGCCGTGTCCGACTCTTTTGCAACCCCCACGGACTATAGCCTGCCAGGCTCCTCTGTCCATGGGATTCCCCAGACAAGAATACTGGAGTGGGTTGCCATTTCCTCTTCTAGGGGCTCTTCCAGACCCAGGGATCAAACCCGTGTCTCCTGCATTGCAGGCAGATGTTTTACCACTGAGCCACCTGGAACTGGCCAAGTGAAGTCAAGCAAAAGTCGCTCAGTCGTGTCCGACTCTGCAACCCCTACAGTCCATGGAATTCTGCACGCCAAAATACTGGATTGGGTAGCTTTTCCCTTCTCCGGGGATCTTCCTAATGCAGGGATCGAATCCAGGTCTCCAGCACTGTAGGCAGGTTCTTTACCAGCTGAGCCACCAGGAAAGGCCAAGAATACTGGAGTGGGTAGCCTATCCTTTCTCCCGTGGATCTTCCCGACCCAGGGATAGAACCTGGGTCTTCTGCCTTGGAGGTGGATCGTTTACCAACTGAACCATCAGGGAAGCCCCAGAATTGGCTAGGGCGGAGTAATAAAGCATGACAGACTGGGTGACTCCAACAAGAGACACCTACTCTCTCCCAGTCCAAGATCAAGGTCTCAGCAGGGCTGGTACCTCCCGAGACCCCTCTCCTGGGCGTGTAGACGGCTGTCTCCTCCCTTTGTCCTCAAATGGTCATCCCTCTGTGCATGTCTGTGTCCTGATCTCCTTTTTTCTACAAGGACACCAGGCCTGTTGGAGTAGGGCCATGCTAGGGACCCCGTTTGACCCCAGCCATCTCTTTAAAGACCTTATCTCCTTATTTGGCTACATTCTGAGATACTAGGAATTAAGACTTTTCAGCGTGTGAATTTAGAGGGACGCGATCCAGCCCCGTAACATATGGAATGTCTAGAAAAGGCAATTCCCTAGATACAGAAACTAGATTAGTGGTTGCCAGGGGCTGGGGGATGGTGGGATGTAGAGTGACTCCTAAGGGATCCACAGAGTCGTTTTCATTTTTTCTTTTTTAATTGGAGTACAATTGATTTACAGTATTGTGCTACCTTTAGATATTCAGCATAGTGATTTGTTTTTGGTGTGTGTGTGTGTGTGTGTGTGTTTTTCTTAAGAGAATTTTGTTTTCAAATGAGGAAAATATTCTGGGACTAGAGAGTCATGGTACAACTCTGTGCGTGTATGGGGAAAGCCACTGAATCTCACACTTGGAAAGGATAAATTTAACAGCACGTGAATGATATCTCGGTAAAGCCATTCTACACAAATAAAAACCCAAGAGTGCAGAGGGGAAGGGAGTTTAAAGTGGCACCACGTATAAAGGATTTGAGGAGGACAGAAGCTATCTTTTCACCATTGTTCTTATTGTGTTACTGGAGGAAGACTCACCCTCCCAGCCCCCTGAGATCCATGAGAAGTAATTAGATGCCTGATGGCCACTTTCAGGATCACCTAAAATATCTCTGCCCAGGTGGCTCAGTGGTAAAGAATCCAGCTGCCAATGCAGGAGACGGGAGTTTGATCCCTGGGTCAGGAAGATTCCCCTGGAGGAGGAAATGGCTACCCGCTCTTGCCTGGAAAATCCCAAGAACAGAGGAGCCTGGTGGGCTACACTCCATGGGGTCACAAAGTCAGGCATCACTGAGTGACTAACACAACAACATACGTACATATAAACACATACGTAAGTGTATACATACACTGGTGTGTGTACATCGATACATACATATACACACAATCATATGTGTTTGCATAAGCATACATCATACATACATATATCTAGCAGGATTATGGTAAAGAATCCACTTGCAATGTTGCAGAGGCAGGTTTGATCCCTGGGTTGGAAAGACCCCCTTGAGAAGGGAATGGCGACCCACTCCAGGATTCTTACCTGGAGAATCCCATGGACAGAGGGGCCTTGTGGGCTACAGTCTGCAGGGTTGAAAAGAGCAACTAACACCTTTACTTTCAGCAGGACTAAGTACGGCCTCTGATCCGAGAGGCCTCCAACACCGCCCACTTAGCCTCTATGGAGCCAGATTCCCCCATGTGCAAAGGCGACATTTAGTTCAGGCCACATGGATTCCGAGTGGGGTGCCATTGCCTTCTCCAGTTTCTACTTAAGCACACTCAATAAAGAATTTTTCGGACACCTTCACAAAGGTGCTTCTTCTGTGTGGTATCCGTTAGCTTTCACCTTTCACTCCCACCACTGAGCTTGGCTGTACAAACTTGCACTTTCATTCGATCATATAAATTCAATTTTATTTTACCATTTGAGAGACTGCGAGTAACTAAATACTGAAAGGAGAGCGAACACTGAGGAAACACATGCAGTATTAGTATGGAGTATTTTTAAAACATGATAAACATCTGCTGCTGGAGTGTGTTTTTATTCAAAGAGAGGTTGGTTAATTAGATTGAACAAGGGGCTGATCATTTATTGGACTGTTTCCTTAAAATCCCAGCATACCATCTTTAGTAACAGCTGTAATTTGTTAAAAACATTAATTTGGGGGTTTCCCCAATTTTCAGTTGTTCTTGTACACATAGCCATATTAAAAGAAAATCTGTTCAAACCGGGTCCTTGTTGGTGTTGCTTAGATTGGCCTAGCATGAAAACACCAAATAAAATGTGTTTGACATGGAAAAAAAAAAAAGAATTTTTCAGCTTGTGGAAGGCCCAGGTTTAATATTTTATACCAGGCCATGCAGACTGAAGCCTGGATACCAGGCTTTGCCGCTGGATAGGGACCTAGCTAATGGGGCAAGAGTTGCAATGTCCTGACTGCCAAGATCTTCCCTTGGAGTGATCAGAGGTCACTGATCAGTAGGGAGGGGACTGGAACAGTAACGGTGATAATAACACCTTGCTACCTTCATCCCTGGCAGAGGCAAAAGGTACATCAGCTATTATGCTTAAAGTAGCTCAGAAATATACATGTGCTAATTTCCACCTATCCGCTCTAAATTATGTATTTGTGTCAGAGTCTGTGTAGGTGGATAAGATAAGGGCTTTTTCTCCTTTAGGAGATGTTTTTGCTACAACTTCAAAAAAAAAATTTAGGCTAAAACAGTTTAGATTCTTTTAACTGTGAGTTCAGTTGGCTTGAAAAAAGTAGCTTTGCAAAAACCTATGTGCAGATTTCAGAGGTTGCATAAAAGTGAGAGAAATGAAGTTACAGGAGTGAAGTTGGATAGAAAGTATACAAAGTACATTGGAAACGACAGTTGGATAAATGAAGGTAGGACTAAAATCACAGAAAACTGTAACTAGTATGAAAAGAACCCAACTTCCCTTCCAGATTGCATTCAGTTCAGTTCAGTTCAGTCGCTCAGTCGTGTCCGACTCTTTGCGACCCCATGAATTGCAGCACGCCAGGCCTCCCTGCCTATCACCAACTCCTAGAGTTCACTCAGACTCACGTCCATCGAGTCCGTGATGCCATCCAGCCATCTCATCCTCTGTCGTCCCCTTCTCCTCCTGCCCCCAATCCCTCCCAGCATCAGAGTCTTTTCCAATGAGTCAACTCTTTGCATGAGGTAGCCAAGGTACTGGAGCTTCAGCTTTAGCATCATTCCTTCCAAAGAAATCCCAGGGCTGATCTCCTTCAGAATGGACTGGTTGGATCTCCTCGCAGTCCAAGGGACTCTCAGGAGTCTTCTCCAACACCACAGTTCAAAAGCATCAATTCTACGGCACTCAGCTCTCTTCACAGTCCAACTCTCACATCCATACATGACTACTGGAAAAACCATAGCCTTGACTAGACGGACACTACTTACTTCTTACCGAATGTGGGTCCTTTTAGGAATTACTTAATACAAATGTAACTTTCTAAGCAGCAAACTGTTCCTAAAATAGCAATTCAGTGGGTCCTCTAGAAAAAAAAAAAACACACAAGTTGAAACGAACACTGTTGTAGTCAGGTGAATTTAATTCTGTTCTAACAAACCTTGAGTTTAATTTATGGATCCATAAGGGAGGAAAATGAAATAGTAAGATACAGCCTTACCTTCCAAAAGCTTCTAGTCTGGTAGGAGGCAAACTTAACTAAAAGTTGTGAGGAATACATAGTAGAAATGAGTGTGTGTGTGTGTGTGTGTGTGTGTGTGTGTGTGTGTGTGTGTGTGTGTGTGTGTGTGCGTCTGTGTGTGTGTGCGTGCGTGTGTGTGTGAAGGTTCATTATCTCATAAGAATTCATCTTTTCCGTAAATTGTGCTTTGCCTGGCAGGTGTTCTAAAAACTTGGAATTCTGTGTGTTCCTTTCTTTTTGAAACATCCCTGAGTATAACTGCCTTCAAGGAACTGCAGAATTATTAAAATGAAATGAAAAAGTATGTCTCTTGTGACTTCATGACACTCGACCATTCCAGGTAATTGAGCGAACTCCGGAACCAAAATGTTGAGGCTGGCAAGGTAGATTTCAGCGCAAAATAGACAAGGTGGATTTCAGCGCTGGCCTGAAAAATGCTCAAACCGGCACAGACCTGCTCTCCGCATGGAACCTTTCTTTCCACCGCTCCCAGACCTTATCCAGGTTTAATTTGCTGGCGGGTTTTCTGGGAGGTTCGAAGGGACGTTTGGTCTCTGCTTACTGTCCATCAGTAATTAGCCACGTAGCCATTCCCACCCGGCACGCAGGGGCTTTCCCGGTGGTTCAGATGGTAAAGAATCTGCCTGCAACGTGGGAGAGCTGGGTTTGATCCCTGGGTTGGGGAAGATCCCCTGGAGGAGGGCACGGCAACCCACTCCAGTAGTCTTGCCTGGAGAATCCCATGTACAGAGGAAACTGGTAGGCTACTGTCCACAGGGTTTCAAAGATTCAGACACGACTGAGTGACTAACACCCATCACTGAAAATAAGGACAGTGAAGGGCTCCTTTCGGGTGTTTGTGCTGGAGAGGGTGGGCAGGGCTGTGGGGTTTCAGCGCTCAGGTCTCTGACCCCAGGGCTATGGCTGGAGGAGCAGGACATCCTGTGATGGGGAGGGTGGGGGGCCCACATGTCTCTGGACACATTTATGCCTTGGCTGAACTCCTGAGACAAGGGCAGGAAGTAGGAACACTGTTTCCACCACCATGAGGAGCGGTCTGCCTGGGGCTCTGGTGCATTGTTCAGCCTCTCCATAGAAACAGGCAGCGTCTTGGGGCACGTAGGGCTGTACCCACTTTAGTCTCCAAGAGCTCCCAGGAGCTGAGCCTTCTATAAACAAATGTGACAGGTGTCATGCTTCTTGCCAAGACTCGGCCGTAATGCCTGCCTGTGTCTCATTGCTGTCAAGCACAGCACTGCGGGATGGTGTCCCGGCCTGAGGGGCTTCGGGGTGACCCCGTCCACTCCCAGTCATGGCCTGGCACAAGCAGGCCCTTCTGTACCCCCTTTCTGCATTTCCAATTTTTCTCCCAGTTACACCAACTCCACCCTTGAAACCAGCTGCTGCTGCTGGCGCCCCACAGATTCTCAGGCAATTGATTCCAGCTGTCCCTTCCAGCTCGTTCGATCCGTCTCACCTGTCTGCCTAACCTGCCCTTCCATCCTGGCCCCCAACCCAGGACCTCATCACCCACACTGGACTCTTCCAGGCATCTGCTGCCCACCCAGGCCCCACCAGTCTCCCCCGGCATCCACTGTAGCAAGTCTGTTCTCCATGACTCTGTTGTGACCTCCCTACTCTTCTCCACGTACGTCATCCTCTGACTGCTTTGCAGGTTGCACTCAGTTCTTTCTGTATCTCTTATCCTTCACGTTTCCAAGCCCCTGAGTGAACGCTGCTGCTGCTGCTAAGTTGATTCAGTCGTGTCCGACTCTGTGCGACCCCATAGACAGCAGCCCACCAGGCTCCCCCATCCCTGAGATTCTCTAGGCAAGAATACTGGAGTGGGTTGTCATTCCCTTCTCCAGGGGATCTTCACGACTCAGGGATCACACCTGTGTCTCTTAAATTGCAGGCAGATTCTTTACCATCTGAGCCACCAGGAAGCCCTATGTCAGTGTTTACATTATGCCATACACAATCAGGGCTTCCCTGATAGCTCAGTTGGTAAAGAATCTGCTTGCAATGCAGGCGACCTCATTTCGATTCTTGGGTCTGGAAGATCCGCTGGAGAAGGGATGGGCTACCCACTCCAGTATTCTTGGGCTTCCCTGGTGGCTCAGCTGGTAAAGAATCTACCTGCAATACGGGAGACCTGGGTTTGATCCGTGAGTTCGGAAGATCCCCTGGGTGAAGGGAAAGGCTCCCCACCCCAGTATTCTGCCCTGCAGAATTCTGTGGACTGTATAGTCCAACGGGGTCGCAAAGAGTCAGACACGACTGAGCGACTTGGACTTTCACTTTCATACACAATCTAGGGCCTGGCACACCACAGGCACTCAATAAACAGACTCCTAAAGTGTGTTTAAGATTATTTGTTTTAATATAAAATTATTTTCATTTGAAAATGAATTAAATGAATTAGTGACACATGCTACCACGTGGAGGAATCTCTAAAACAGGCTGAGTGAAAGAAGCCAGGGAGGAAAGGTCCCCTATCCCATGATTTCACTTATACGCAATGTGCAAGACCAGTAAATCATTCGCGACAGGAAGCAGAATAATGTTTGCCTGGGGCTGAGCAAAGACAGGACTAGAATCAGGACTGAGTGTGAAGCAGCACAATTCTGTGAATATATTACGTGCCACGGAATCGCCTGCATTAAAAGGGCTAATTTTATGTTATAGGAATTTCATGTTGGCAAAAAAAAAAAGTGCCAGGAAAGTTGCAAAGAATTTTTTTCAAAATAAAATTAATTTAAAATTGGAAAAAGTCATCTAAGTTCTTTTCTGACTGAACTGCAGAAACACAAAAGGCTCCTCCCCTGGATGTGTGCCTGCAGTTTCATTCCAGAGACACACACATACAGTAAGATCTACTCACCGTGCTATGTCGCTTCAGTCATGACTCTGTGCGACCCCATGGACTGGAGCCCCGCCAGGCTCCTCTGTCCAGTGGACGCTCCAGGCAAGAATACTGGAGTGGGTTGCTGTGCCCTCCTCCAGGGGATCTTCCCAACCCAGGAATCAAACCCACGTCTCTAGGGTCTCCTGCCTTGGCAGGTGGGTCCTTATTGCTAGCGCTACCCAGGAAGCCCTGTATTTGTGTGAAAGTCGCACTGACTGTGTCTGACTCTTTGCGACCCCAAGGACTATACAATCCATGGAATTCTCCAGGCCAGAATACTGAAGTGGGTAGCCTTTCCCTTTCCCAGGGCATCTTCCCAACCCAGGGACCGAACCCAGGTCTCCTGTATTGTAGGCTGATTCTTTACCAGCTGAGCCACCAGGGAAGGCCAAGAATCCTGGAATGCGTAGCCCATCCCTTCTCCAGTGGATCTTCCCGACCCAGGAATTGAACCGGTGTCTCTTGTCTTGCAGGTGGATTCTTTACCAACTGAGCTATCAGTTCAGGGGAGCCCTGCAAACACACAAATTCACCATGTGTGGTTCAGATGACACCCACTGTCGGACAGAACGGACCTCACAGCCACCCAGAGTGAAACCTGTATGCAAGTTGCTTGAGATTCTTGAGGCAAAGAACCATATTTTCTTTAATATAAGTAGAAGCAGCAAATGATAACTGCTTAGCTAACAGGAAAAGGGTGAGCGATGCCAGGTTTCATTTATCTCACACGAAAAGCTGCACTGACCTACCGGTTTGCCCGCTCCCAGAAACACCACCCAGCCACGGTGACAACGAGCGCCAGCTGAGCAAGACCGAGGCAGAGCGGCACATTTTGTATTTCTTCCTCTCCTTCCAAGGACAGAATTAGAAAACATTTCAAGAGGGAAGTATGAGTAATCTGATATTAGACTCTTAAAATGCTGCATCTTTGCGCCAGAAGCTGGTTGAAAGAAAATAAAGTAACATACAGCCAAGATGGACTTCCCAGGTGGCGTGACTGGTAAACGACTCACCTGTCAATACAGGAGATGTAAGAGGCACGGGTTCGATCCCTGGATGGGGAAGATCCCCTGGAGACGGGCATGGCAACCCACTCCAGTATTCTTGCCAGGAGAATCCCACGGACAGAGGAGCCTGGCGGGCTACAGGCCATGGGCTCACAGAGAGTCGGACATGACTGAAATGACTTAGCGCGCACACACAACAAAGACAGGCATTGGAGGGGAGAGGAGAGAGGAGGAAGTGAAGTGCGGAGTGGAATGGAATATTCCAGATGTCTGTTGAGGTTTAGTCGCTGGGTTCACATTTTGTCAAAGTGTCTGTTACATCAGCCTTGAGTTAGGTCGGATTTTTGTGTTTAACCTCGGGGTAATAACTTACATACCTTAAATGCAAAAAAAGCATGTGTTGTACACTAGTATGCATCTGATGCTGGGAAAGATGGAAGGCAGGAGGAGAAGGGGATGACAGAGGATGAGATGGTTGGATGGCATCACCGACTCGATGGACATGAGTTTGGGTGGACTCTGGGAGTTGGTGATGGACGGGGAGGCCTGGTGTGCTGCAGTTTATTGGGTCACAAAGAGTTGGACACGATCGAACGGCCAAGCACATCCTGAATGCTCTTCTGATTTCTCTCATTGGAGATGAATTTTTTAAAAATATTTATTTGGCTGCACCAGGTCTTAGTTGAGGCCTGCAAGATCTAGTTAGCAGACCAGGGATGAAGCCAGGCCCCATGCATTGGGAGCTCGGGGTGTTAGCCACTGGACCACCAGGAGAACTTCACCAGAGATGATTTGTATCATTTTGGGGTGTAAATCAGTGTCAAGTCACTCTCGGCAAAATGCTTATTCTCAGCAGAACTGGAAGAACAACAGGTGTACTGTGGCATGGAGTCTTACCAAAGTCATCATCCGGCTGTCATCCGGATACATCTTTCTCATCAGATCCACTTGAGAATGTAGGACGGATGATCCTGAAATCAGCAGATACAAAAGAATCCTGCTGCCAAAGACAGAAGGTAGAGGAGGTGGGCAGAGCCTGTAGGTGTGTCTTTCCCTCTGCCTCGTTTATCTCCCTTCCCTTTCCTCTGCTCAAACAAACTCCCGATCAATAGGAGGAAATAAGAAAAAAAAAAAAAATCAAATTTATGTGCAGCCTCCGAGAGTGGCTTTTCCTCTCTTTGCAGAACGTGTTCTATTTATGTAAAAACATCAACTCTGAAAAGCGTAATGCATTCATTCCCACCAAATATAGTGCATTAGGGTTTATTAGCGTTTGGGAACTTCAAGTAATGGAAAAACTGAGCCGCATAAAAAGTGACACATGATAAGTAGCTCTGAATTTAGCACCATTTTATTAAGAAGCCAGCACAGCCCAGTTGACAAATGGGCCAGACATGCTGACCTGCCTCACCTCCCCTAAAAAGCTCAGATGAAAACAAAAAGTTCTCTAAGCGGATGAAAATAGCTACAAAAATAAACGCGATATCCTGCTACAGGTTCACTGGGTTCAAACAGGGCTTTGGAAGATATTAAATGTTTTAAACAGAAAGGCTGTTAAAAATAGAGAACAAATGTAAATAACCAGGATTTTTTTTTTTT
>SJXO01005421.1:29433-89437 GCA_006408615.1 Connochaetes taurinus | reverse complement strand
AGTACCAGCAGGCTAGTCTGCCTGTCAATTGACTCCACTGATTAGGCTAGGCCCACCCAGATTCGTCTTCCTTTTGATTGACGCCACTGATCCCACACAGGCTAGTCTGCCTTTAATGAGACCACGGATTAGGCCACTACCAACAGGCTAGTCTGCCTTTTGATTAACTCCACTGACTAGGCCAGGCCCACTCAGACTAGTCTTCCCTTTGATTGAGAGCACGGATTAGGCCAGTACCAGCAGGCTAGTCTGCATTTCGATTAACACCACTGATTAAGCCAGGCCCACCCAGGCTAGTCTGCCTTTTGATTGAGACCACGGATTAGGCCAGTACCAGCAGGCAACTCTGCCTTTCAATTTACACCACTGATTAGGCCAGGCCACCCAGGCTAGTCTGGCTATTTATTGACACCACTGATTAGGCTAGACCCAGCCAGCTAGTCTTCTTTCCCATTGATGCCACTGATTAAGCCAGACCCACCCAGGCTAGTTTGCATTTTGATTGACACCACTGATTAGGCCAGGCCCACCCAGGCTAGACTTCCTTTCGATTGATGCCACTGATTATGCCATGCCCACCCAGGATAGTCTGCCTTTTGATTGAGACCATGGATTAGACCAGTATCAGCAGGCTAGTCTGTTCTTTAACTCAGACCACAGATTTGGCAAGTACCAATAGGCTACCGCACAATTGCACTCATCTCACATGCCAGTAAAGTAATGCTCAAAATTCTCCAAGCCAGGCTTCAGTAATATGTGAACTGTGAACTTCCAGATGTTCAAGGTGGTTTTAGGAAAAGCAGAGGAACCAGAGAGCAAATTGCCAACATCCGCTGGATCATGGATAAAGCAAGAGAGTTCCAGAAAAACATGTTTCTGCTTTATTGACTATGCCAAAGCCTTTGACTGTGTGGATCACAATAAACTGTGGAAAATTCTGAAAGAGATGGGAATACCAGACCACCTGACCTGCCTCTTGAGAAACCTATATGCAAGTCAGGAAGCAACAGTTAGAACTGGACATGGAACAATGGACTGGTTCCAAATAGGAAAAGGAGTACGTCAGGGCTGTATACTGTCACCCTGCTTATTTAACTTCTATGCAGAGTACACCATGAGAAACACTGGGCTGGAAGAAGCACAGGCTGGAATCAAGATTGCCGGGAGAAATATCAATAACCTCAGATATGCAGATGACACCACCAAGAGGACTAAAGAGTCTCTTGATGAAAGTGAAAGAGGAGAGTGAAAAAGTTGGCTTAAAGCTCAACATTCAGAAAACGAAGATCATGGCATCTGGTCCCATCACTTCATGGGAAATAGATGGGGAAACAGTAGAAACAGTGTCAGACTTTATTTTTTTGGGCTCCAAAATCACTGCAGATGGTGATTGCAGCCATGAAATTAAAAGATGATAACTCCTTGGAAGGAAAGTTATGATCAACCTAGATTGCATATTGAAAAGCAGAGACATTACTTTGCCAACAAAGGTCCATCTAGTCAAGGATATGGTTTTTCCAGTAGTCATGTATGGATATGTGAATTGGACTGTGAAGAAAGCTGAGGGCTGAAGAATTGATGCTTTTAAACTGTGGTGTTGGAGAAGACTCTTGAGAGTCCCTTGGACTGCAAGGAGATCCAACCAGTCCATTCCGAAGATCAGCCCTGGGATTTCTTTGGAAGGAATGATGCTAAAGCTGAAACTCCAGTACTTTGGCCACCTCATGTGAAGATTGACTCATTGGAAAAGACTCTGATGCTGGGAAGGATTGGGGGCAGGAGGAGAAGGGGACAACAGAGGATGAGATGGCTGGATGGCATCACCGACTCGATGGACATGAGTTTGAGTGAACTCTGGGTGTTGGTGATGGACAGGAAGGCCTGGCGTGCTGCAATTCATGGGGTCACAAAGATTCGGACTCGACTGAGTGACTGAACTGACCTGAGTAGGCTAGTCTGCCTTTCGATTAACTCCACTGATTGGGCTAGGCCCACCCAGGTTCGTCTTCCTTTCGATTGATGCTACTGATTAGGGCAGGCCTACCCAGGCCAGTCTTCCTTTCGATTGAGACCATGGATTAGGCCAGGCCCACTCAGGCTAGTCTTCCTTTTGATTGACAACAGTGATTAGGCCAGGCCCACCCAGGTTAGTCTGCCTTTCGATTCACACCAGTGATGAGACCAGGCCCACCCAGGTTAGTCTGCCTTTCGATTCACACCAGTAATGAGACCAGGCCCACCCAGGCTAGTCTGCACTTTGATTGAGACCACGCGTTACGCCAGTACCAGGAGGCTAGTCTGTTATTTGACTGAGACCATGGTTGAGGCCAGTACCAACATGCTAATGTGCCTTTCAACTGACACCACTGATTAGGCCAGGCCCACCCAAGCTATTCTGCCTTTTGACTGAGACCATGGATTAGGCCAGTACCAGCAGGCTAGTCTTTCATTTGACTCAGACCACGGAATAGTACAGGACCACCCTGGCTAGTCTGCCATTTGATTGAGAGGACTGCTTAGGTGAGGCCCACTCAGGCTAGTCTGCCTTTTGATTGACAGCACTGATTAGGCCAGGCCCACCTAGGCTAGTCTGCCATTTGATTGAGACCACGGATTAGGCCATAACCAGCAGGCTAGACTGTTATTTGACTTAGACCATGGATTAGGCCAGTACCAGCAGGCTAGTCTGCCTTTTGATTGACACCACTGATTAGGTTCGGCTCACCCAGGCTAGTCTGCCATTTGATTGACATCCTTGATTAGACCAAGCCCAGCCAAGCTAGTCTGCCTTTTGATTCAAAACACGGATTAGGCAAGTATCGGCAGGCTAGTCTGTTTTTATATTGACACCACTGATTAGGCCAGGCCCACCCAGGCTAGGCTGCCTTTTGATTGAGACCACGGATTAGACCAGTACCAGCAGACTAGTCTGTTATTTGACTTAGACCATGGATTAGGCCAGTACCAACAGGCTAGTCTGCCTTTTCATTGACACCACTGATTAGGCCAGGTCCACCCAGGCTAGTCTCCCTTTTGATTCACACCAGTGATTAGGCTAGGCCCACCTGAGCTAGTCTGCCATTTGACTGACATCTCTGATTAGACCAGGCTCACACAGGCTATTCTTCCTTTCATGATCACACTGATTAGGTTAGGCCCACCTGAGCTAGTCTGCCATTTGACTGACATCTCTGATTAGACCAGGCTCACACAGGCTATTCTTCCTTTCATGATCACACTGATTAGGTTAGGCCCACCCAGGCTAGTCTGCCTTTTGATTGACACCCCTGAACAGACCAGTCCCACCCAGGCTAGACTTGCTTTCGATTGCTGCCCCTGATTAGGCCAGGCCCACACGGGCTATTCTGCCTTTTTATTGAGACCACGGATTAGGCCAATACCAACAGGCTAGTCTGTCATTTGAATGAGATGATGGAAGCGACCAGGACCACCCAGGCTAGTCCACTTCTCTTGTGGCTTAGCTGGTAAAGAATCCACCTACAATGCGGGAGACCTGGGTTCAAGGCCCGGGTTGGGAATATCCTCTGGAGAAGGGAAAGACTACCCACTTCAGTATTCTGGCCTGGAGAATTCCATGGATTGTATAGTCCATGGGGTCACAAAGAGTCTGACACCACTGAGCGGATTTCATTTCAATTAGTGGTCCTTAAACTGTGGTCCCGGGATCAACAACATCAGCATCCATGTGTCCTCATTTGCTCAGTCATGTCTGACTCTTTGCAACCCTATGGACTGTATAGACCACCAGGCTCCTCTGTCCACGGGATTTCCCAAGCAAGAATACTGGACTGGGTAGCTATTTCCTTCTCCAGGAGATCCTCCTTATCCAGGGATCGAACCCTCATCCCACATCTCCTGTATCGGCAGGCAGGTTCTTTACTGCTAAGCTATGGGGAAGCCTGAGCAATATCAGCATCATTTGCAGATTATGAGAAGTACAAATGACCCAACCTCACTCACACCTCCTGACTTGAGAATCCCAGGGGTGGGGCCAAGAAATCTGTGTTTAGGACACTTTCCTTAGTGGCCCAGTGGTTAAGACTCCATGCTGCCAGCAAGGGAGTGTGGGTTCAATCCCTGGTCGGGGAACTAAGATCCCACATGCTGCGTGGTGCAGCCAAAAGATTAAAAAAAAAAAAAAAAAAAGACAGAGAAGAAAAGAAACCTGTGTTTTAACAAATCTCTGGTGCATGTCAAAGTTGGGGAACCACTGCTTTGGATCAGCAAGTCTCAATCTGGGCTGCATATTGAAAATACTAGAAAAGCTTTTAAAAGTCCCATAACCCAGGCCACGCCGCCCAGCAATGAATTAAATCGATTTCACTCGGGGCAGGATGCAAGCCATACTCATTTTCAAAGCTACAATGTGCCACTAGCCCAGGATAATTTTTGGATTCTAAGCACAGCGCTTACTTTCCCCATCACCTCTTGGAGGGGACAAAGCAGGTGTCATGACAAAGTGGGGGTCATGAGTCCTTTTCTCCCCTGGGGCAGAGGACCTTTCTCCATCTCCTCTCAGGAACTGTTCA
Organism: Connochaetes taurinus; assembly: GCA_006408615.1. NCBI lineage: Eukaryota > Metazoa > Chordata > Mammalia > Artiodactyla > Bovidae > Connochaetes > Connochaetes taurinus. The sequence goes on along the minus strand of SJXO01005421.1, from coordinate 84,887 downwards.
CACCCATTTCCCCCCACCTTATAATGTCCTCTGTCCACCCTGGTTGGGTCATCCACTAGCCTAGTCTTGCTTCCCTAGCAAAGCCTCTGCTGCCTTGACTGCTGACCTAGGTCCTCCTGTTTAAGACCCTGTACCTCTCCTGTGGAGAACTCTCTCTCTCTCTTTATTTTATTTTAAAAATAAAAAAATAATACTTTTTTTTTTGTTACACCATATAGCATGCAGGATCTTAGTTTCCAAATCAGGAAACGAACCCTTGCCCCCTGCAGCGGGAGTCTTACCCACTAGACCACCAAGAAAGTGCCCTCTGTATGGTTCTAATTTACATTAGGAAGTCTAACTCCTCAGCAGGATTTCATCTTACAGAACGAGTGAAGATTGAGGTCAGACGGCCGCCAAGAAAAATGAGAAAATCCATTTTGTTGTTGTTGTTTTGATCCAGCATAAACTTTGTACAGACTTCAACAAGGTGACAGGTACCTGATGCTGACAGGTAAAGGTGTATTTCCTGTCTTCCTTACAACTCTTGATGAGGAGAGTGGGGCAGACGCACAGCTGGACACATTTCCCAGGGCACATTCTTACGACAATGCCCCCACTGGAATCTCCAGAGTGTTGTAGGGCTGGATTCCTGACATTAAGGAATGTACAGGGGGTTGAGAAAAGCCAGCTTCATAAAGGATAAGCTTCCTGGGGTCACCCCAGTGCCCTTCAAGGCACCGAGGTCCTAGTCTTTCCCTTGGGCATTGCTCTCGGTGGGCTGCAGACCTTCACAAGTCAAAGCAGGGGCGTCCTTGTATGTCCGAGTCTCTGCTGAAAAGGGACCACATGTCAGCACCGTGCCGTCCTGGGCAGAGTCCTCGCCACACTCCGTTCTCCTCCTCGTTCAGCCTGCGTTGTTGTACTGAAATCTCTGGTCCATAGTTCCTCGTAAAAACAAATTCTCTAGGTTCCTTCCACCGCGTTTGGGCATTGTGGTTCCCGATGGTTCCTGTGGTTCTCACATCCATTCCCAGACCTTCCCTGTCGTGCAGCGTGCAGTGGAGGCTGGTCCTCGCACACTGCACCCTGTGCTGTACCATATAAGCTTTATCTGCTACAGCTGTCGTTCATTTCTGGCTCACGAAGCACACGGGCTGTGTTTCGACTCTGGCCTGGCTCAGCTCTGCTGACCAGGCTTGGCTCAGCTCCATGTGTCTTCCTACACCTGAAGCCAGGTGTAGGAACACTGTGTCTTTTCTCAGCACTCTTTCAGAGTCAGATCTTCTCTGGTTGGAATTTTCCTGCCTCCCTCTTCTGCGTTTAAGCATCCCCGTCATTTCACTGGGAGCATCCAGATAACCCGGCATTTCTAAGAGCCTTCTGAGAGACTGCTTCTTATTTCACACACACCTATGGATGGGGGAATGATCGCACATCTGACCCAAGGAGCCTCTCAGAAGTCGTGCTAAGTATACATGGGAATGTTAAGAGCCACCTGGATGAACAAAGAATCGTTGGCGGCAGAGCTGACTTTCAACTCACTTGGCATTGAATCACCCGCTCTTTGTATTTCCCCCGTTGGAGGGTGTTCCCTCCTCTCTAGCAGTAAGAGTTCTCAGATCCAGTCTTCTCCCTCTGCTTCCTGTCTCCCACTGCAAAATCCCAACGAAACTTCAGAGAGTGGACTCGACTGAGGGACAAGCACTCTTCTGGAATTTGCCTCCCAAAGAGGAGAGAAGGTGGAGACTGAGAAGTTCTATCACATCCAACCCCAAGAGATGAAAGCTACAAGCAGGCAGGTTTCCAGGGCTGGCCTGAGGGAAGCAACGAGCCCCCTCCCTCCTGGGACTCCACGTCTGCCTGAGTGTCCTGCCTCAGTCCAGTGGCCCCCGGGGGAGAGAGGTGGTACGTAGAAGGCAGGAATAACCTCCACTCCTCCTTTGATGTTCTTTCTTTCCCACATTGTCCATTGCTGGTTCTTAATCCTCCCCGCATTGGTCACCCGTGGCTGCTATCATTATCGCAAGCTGAAAGAGCTTTAAAGCAACATATGCTGAAGCTCTCACTGGGCTAGAGGTCAGTGGTCTGAAACAGGTTGTTGGCAGGGCTGGGTCCTTCTCCAGGCTCGGGGGTGGGGGTGGGACACTCTTGTTTTTCTGTCTCTTCCAGGTTCTCGAAGGCGCCTGCTTTCCTTGGCTCCGGGCCCTTCTCTGCATCTTCAAAGCCAGCAGCGAACCAGCTTCACCGTCCTGACTCGCACCTCTGCTTCCAGGCTCACATCTGCTTTTCTGCTCCTGACTTTCCTGCCTTCCTCTTACAAGGATCCTTGGGATTCCGGGGGCCCGCTCAGACCACCAAGGACAAGGTCTCCATCTCCAGATCTGTAATTGATGACATCTAAAGAGGAGAGTGGAAAAGTTGGCTTAAAACTCAACATTCAGAAAACTAAGATCATGGCATCTGGTCCCATCACTTCATGGCAAACAGATGGGGAATCAATGGAAACAGTGAGAGACTTTATTTTTTGCGGGGCTCCAAAATCGCTGCAGATGGTGACTGCAGCCATGAAATTAAAAGAATCTTACTCCTTGGAAGAAAAGCTATGACCAATCTAGATAGCATATTAAAAAGCAGAAACATTACTTTGCCAACAAAGGTCTGTCTAGTCAAAGTTTGGTTTTTCCAGTAGTCATGTATGGATGTGAGAGTTGGACTATAAAGAAAGCTGAGAGCTGAGGAATTGAAGCTTTTGAACTGTGGTGTTGGAGAAGACTCTTGAGAGTCCCCTGGACTGCAAGGAGATCCAACCAGTCCATCCTATAGGAGATCAGTCCTTAATATTCATTGGAAGGACTGATGTTGAAGCTGAAGCTCCAATCCTTTGGCCACCTGTTGCAAAGAACTGACTCACTGGAAAAGACCCTGATGCTGGGAAAGACTGAAGGCAGGAGGAGACGGGGACGACCGAGGATGAGATGGTTGGATGGCATCACTGACTCAATGGACATGAGTTTGAGTAGGCTCTGGGAGTTGGTGATGGACAGGGAAGTGTGCTGCAGTCCATGGGATCGCAAACAGCTGGACACGACTGAGTGACTGAGCTGAGCTGAGCAGAGTCCTTCTTGCCATGTGAGGTCACAGAATCACAGGCCCTGAGGACCAGGTTTTTAATTCTTATTTTTTGGATTGCCTGGGGCTCTGTTGCTATGCTTTGGCTTTCTCTACTTGCGGCAAGTGGTTGCTAGTCTCTGGTTGCAGTGCATGGGCTTTATATATTTATTTTTTCTATTACACACATAAGTGATATCAGTCTTTGACTTATTTCACTTGGTGTAATATCCTCCAAGTTCATCCATCTCGTTGCAAGTGGCAAAGTTTCATTCTTTTCAATGGCTGGGTAGTAGTCCACTGTGTGTGTATCCACATGTGTGTATCACTAGTGACCTATTTCTGAAAATCTATCAAACAGGAGGAACCTTCATTTGGACAAGGGGACCTTGTTCAACCTTCATTTGCTGGGGACCAAGGGAAGGGTGGGAGAGGCAGCCGTGTGGATCCCCCAGGGAAGGCAGTGGAGACGGATGGACTCCCACTCTAAGGGGCTTGTGCTCTGCATTTGGGGGGGTCATCAAGCCAAGGGATGCTCCCCACCTTTGCCCACACCTCGTTGTGTGTTGTGTGCCAAGGTGGGCCACGTCTCAGCCATCTGGGGGCAGAAGGGGGTGGGTGGTGAGCCACCAAAAAGGACAGCTGTCATCTCCCGCTGGGAGGTGTTCATTTCATGAGCCTGGAGGTTACAGACGGGACTGTCTGTACTCACTCTGAAAGGATGGGTCAGGACAAAGGGTGAAATGACTGGGAGTTAGCGTACGTGCAAGGTTGCTGTAAATTCGCAGGAACGTTCTGCATGCAAAATATTTTGAAAGCCTTAATGATTTTAAGAACACAGGAGAGCCTGTTTCAGGTTAATAAACTGTCGTCTCAACGAAGCCCTTTGAGGGCTTGCTTTAATGAACAACTGAGGATAATTCATAATTAGCATGCACTTTTTTGGGGAGCCTGGGGAAAATAATCCTGGTGAAATTAAGGGCTAATTACCAGGCTAGAACCCAGGAAACAGATCTGCAGAGCCAAGCCAATGCCACATTTTTTTTGGACGCGTGCTAAAAATACCAGCTCCGCAATAAGGGAAAACCCAATTTCAAGTTATCTAATATTTATGACACGCATGAAAAATATTTTTATTCATTTTGTTAAAGAGAGAAGCAAGAGGAAACGGTGCCAATTAATCTACCAGAGCTATATCTTAATAGACTTTGGAAGACGCGTGTCCTGAATTAGCTAATTATTCCTACAGAATTATTACTGAAAAATCATATTAAAAGTCAAAAGCCACACTCTTGTATTCTTTCATCTTCCCGATGATTAACTCAAAGGTAATTGCGTTGCCACCAGCATGCAGACTCCTTACAGCTTACGCACAGATCTGCAATTTCCACTTCTTTTTCTCAGACTAGAATATATGTCCCTGACTGTTCACTGTCTCCCCACACTGGAGGCTTTATCTCACGTGTGTCTGTTTCCAAATGTGGAATATTTATTTATCCTGTCAGGGTTATCTTTAGGGAATTTATAGCCTGGTTTTGCTTGTTGATTCAGAAAAGCTTTTATTCTCTTTTAGGAAGCTCTCCACCTAGGGTTGGCTTGTTGCATAAGAGCTCCAACATCTCAGAACTCTTGAAGCGCAAGACGCGTAGGATTTTGAAGAGATGCGATCATAATTATACATTCCCAGGTCTGGGTGGCTGCAACAGGCTCAGAGAAAACCACGCCTGGGCAAACAGAGATACAGCAAAGCCCTCCCCAAAAAAGCAAGACACTTGTACTACCTAAGGACGTGATAGCTAAACCAACACTCTGGAAAAAAAAAAATCAGCTATTATTGCTACAGAAGAATTGATGCTTTTGAACTGTGCTGTTGGAGAAGACTCTTGAGAGTCCCTTGGACTGCAAGGAGGTCCAACCAGTCCATTCTAAAGGAGATCAGTCCTGGTTGTTTATTGGAAGGACTGATGCTGAAGCTGAAACTCCAATACTTTGGCCACCCCATGCGAAGAGTTGACTCATTGGAAAAGACCCTGATGCTGGGAGGGATTGGGGGCAGGAGGAGAAGGGGACAACAGAGGATGAGATGGCTGGATGGCATCACCGACTCGATGGATGTGAGTTTGGGTGAACTCCGGGGGTTGGTGAGGGACAGGGAGGCCTGGCGTGCTGCGATTCATGGGGTCACAAAGAGTCAGACATGACTGAGCAACTGAACTGAACTGATGAAATAACATGGGGCTTCCCTGGTGGCGCTGGTGGTAAAGAACTCTCCTTCCAATGCGGGAGATGTAAGAGACATGGGTTCCATCCCTGGGTGGGGAAGATCCCCTGGAGGAGGGCATGGCAACCCACTAAAGTCTTCTTGCCTGGAGAATCCCCATGGACAGATGAACCCGATGGGCTACAGTCCATGGGGTGGCAGAATCAGACATGACTGAAACGACTTAGCAGGCACACACACCCGTGTGAAATGTGCTGTTACTTATGTGTAAACCATCGTCTCAGCTCCATGAAAACCAGATTAATCCAGTCCCTGCAGCGTTTGCTCCATTAAAGTGATTAGCCAGCCTTTTCTTCATGGAGTGAAGGTTCGCTCAGGTTCAGTTCCTGTCAAAATCATCACGGGATGCAAATGAGTGGAGTCCAAATTTTTTCTGATCTTTTTGCTTGTGAGCCTGCCGGTTCCTAGCAAGGCATATCCAAGGGATTTGAGAGGCACAGCCATATTGGGAACTCCAGCAGCAGAAAAGTTGAATAAGGCAGAAAGGAGAGCAGAGACTAAGCGTTCACCGTTGGCAACAGAGTGGAGCCTAATTTGGTTGGAATGTGCTTAAGCAGGAGTTTCTCGTTCTAAGCTCCTACAGGCAGGGCTGGTGAACTATGACCTCTGTCTCTAGCTGTGAGGGTGGGTGAGGGAAGCAGAATCGGGCTGAAACGGGGAAGGGTCAGGGCAGAAGCCCCAGGGAGTATTTAAAGGTCAGAACTTGCTCTGACCGCAGCCTCGGTTCTGGATTTAAACCCACTTTGCAAAAATTCAGTTCAAAGCCCATGGGCTCCGATTTCACAGCACATCACTTTATGGTGAAACACCCAAACACTTCCACTGGTCCATCTGACCCTGCAGGAACTCCCCGGGTGGTGGTGGGGGAGAAAGGGGACCGCCAGGAGTGGCCAAGAGCTCAGAATGTGGACACACCTGGGGCTATCCACTGACCCTCTCTGGGTCTCAGTGTTCTCATCTGTAGAATGGGGACAGGGCTGTTACGAGAATGAATGGGCTTCCCTGAAGGCTCAGACAGTGAAGAGACTGCCTGCCAAGGCAGGAGACCCGGGTTCGATTCCTGGGTGGAGAAGATCCCCGGGGGAAATGAATGGCCACGCAGTCCAGTATCCTTGCGTGGGAAATCCCAGAGACAGAGGAGCCTGGCGGGCTATTATAGTCCATGGGGTCGCATAGGGTCGGACACGACTGAGCGACTAACAGTTTCACTTACAACAGTGGAAAGCACCATGTACGTGATGTTTTTGCCACCTGAGACCCACCCTGCCTGAGAACCACACTGGGCAGGGGGTGGCCCTCTGCCAGCCACACACCCGGTTTCCTTTTTGCCCACCCCTCAGTGAGGACCGATGGAGAGAGAAATGGCCAAATGCTCCAGTATTCTCGCCTGCAGAAGTCCACGGACAGAGGAGAACCTTGGCAGGCTGCGGTCCATGGGGTTGCAAAGAGTTGGACACGACTGAGCGACTTTCCCAGTAAGGACTGAAGAGTCACTTGTTCCGGAAGCTTCTGGATCTTTCACAGAAACTGTTTCAAACCTGAAGAATGCTGCACGATTCCAAGAATGTATTTTGAAGGGCGGGCCCTCTGGCAGGGGCTTGGAGAAACCCCCATGGCAGGGACGTGACTCGCTGTGTGACGGCCACCCACCAGGAAGGCGGGCCAGCTCTCCAACCACAGAAGACCCTCTTCTTCACCCAAACACGCGAGCGCCAGGGCTCATGACATGTCAGGTCTGAACCCGGTGGGCTGAGAGTGTGATACACATGCCCGAACTCAAAGACCTCCCCAGGGTAAAGCCTCCCGTTGACCATTTTTATATAGATCACAGGTTAACACTGTGACATTTTTTTTGGGGGGGTTGGTGCATGGCATGTGGAATCTTAGTTCCCCAGGCAGGGATCAAACCTGCACTCGATATATTTGAAGCAGAGTCTTAACCACTGGACCACCAGGCACGGAAATCGCAGAAACCATTGCATATTTGATATACTGGATAAATAAAATATATTCTTAAAGTTAATTTCACCTCTTCCTTTTTTACCTTTTAAATCGCAGCTCTAAACATCGACCTTGGGGCACATATCAATAACCTCACATACGCAGATGACACCACCCTTATGGCAGAAAGCGAAGAACTAAAGAGCCTCTTGATGAAAGTGAAAGAGGAGAGTGAAAACGTTGGCTTAAAGCTCAACATTCAAACAACTAAGACCATGGTATCTGGTCCCATCACTTCATGGCAAACAGATGGGGAATCAATGGAAACAGTGAGAGACTTTATTTTCTTGGGCTCCAAAATCACTGCAGATGGTGACTGCAGCCATGAAATTAAAAGTCTGTTGCTTCTTGAAAGAAAAGCTATGACCAACCTAGACAGCGTATTAAAAAGCAGGGACATAACTTTGCCAAGAAAGGTCTGTCTAGTCAAAGCCATGGCTTTTCCAGTAGTCATGTATGCATGTGAAAGTTGAACCATAAAAGAAGGCTGAGCACCGAAGAATTGATGCTTTTGAACGGTGGTGTTGAAGAAGACTCTTGAGAGTCCCTTGGACTGCAAAGAGATCCAACCAGTCCATCCTAAAGGATATCAGTCCTGAATATTCATTGGAAGAACTGATGCTGAAGCTGAAACTCCAATCCTTTGGCCACCTGATGTGAAGAACTGACTCATTTGAAAAGACCCTGATGCTGGGAAAGATTGAGGGCAGGAGGAGAAGGGGACGACAGAGGATGAGATGGTTGGGTGGCATCACGGACTTGATGGACATGAGTTTGAGCAAGCTCTGGGAGTTGGTGATGGACAGGGAGGCCTGGCATGCTGCAGTCCATGGAGTTACAAGGAAGTGGATATGACTGAGTGACTGAACTGAACTGACTTGGGACACATGTTCTGTTTCTAGGGGTGAAAAGTTCTGCAGAGGCATCTATGATGAGGGTGAACACGTTTCTAAGAGCAGGCGGCTCCTCAGGGCAGGGGTGGGAGGGTGGAGTGGGCAGGCAGCCGGGATGAAAGCAGATAATTTTCTGAGGACGTTTCGGACCCAGCCAGGTCTCTCTCAGGTAGACCCAAGGGGTGGGGGAAATGAGTAGTTGACGCCGCCTGTGAGGATAACAGTCCCACACCTCATGTGGGTGCTCTCTGTGGGAGCTCCTGGAGAAATGTGTCTCTGAAACGCAAAGCAGTAAAGCAGGAATGAAACAGACAAGGAGACCAGGAGATAAGAGCTGAACCAAGCGAGAGGCTGGCCTGCTGCAGGACGAGCTGTGTGCTGGGTTTCAGCACAAACCAGCATCTTCCAGAGCAGGTGGGTGCAGGGGGTGGTGTATGCATGGGGAAAACCTGCAGAGCTACATTATTTACTGTGTCTGAACACTTGGTTGAGGGGGAGCATCTTCAGACAGGAGAAAGTCTCTGGGGAAAAAAAAAAATGACCTGCAACCCTAGGAAACTGACCAACGGCATGAGATAGGTATTAGTTCCAGAAAATTCTCGGGGCTGAACTAGAAAGGAAATGCAATCACAGCTTGCCACTTGGATCAGTGGAGAACATAGGAAGCCGGAACAATATAAAGACTGTATCAACAAAAACCATAGGATCTAAGTTGAGGGGCTGGAGGGTGTTGAGCTGGGGTGGTTAGACCAGCCCAATCCCCCAGGTACCAGCATGGAAATGGATGAAATGACTGAAATGAACAAATCAAGAAATAACAGCATGTCCCAGGTTGGTGCCAGTAGGAAAGAACTCGCCTACCAAATCAGAGACACAAGAGACGAGGGTTTGATCCCGAGGTTGGGAAGATGCCCTGGAGGAGGAAATAGCAATCTACTCCAGTATTCTTGCCTGGAGAATCCCATGTACAGAGGCGTCTGGTGGGCTGCAGTCTGTGGGCTCACAAAGAGTCAGACATGACTGAAGGTTCTGAGCAAGCAAGCATGCATGCATAGAAATATGGAGAGAAATTCTAGAAGAAAGACAGGAATGGAAAGCTGTTACTTGGGGGTGAGGAGAGACAAGAGTAGGGCATTGACATTGAGTCCTTTTTATTGAATTACATGCCAACTCTAGTTTGATGGTTCTGAACTGTGGTGTTGGAGAAGACTCTTGAGAGTCCTTTGGACAGCAAGGAGACCCAACCAGTCCATCCTAAAGGAAATCAGTCCTGAATATGCATTGAAGGACTGATGGTGAAGCTGAAACTCCAATCCTTTGGCCACCTGATGTGAAGAGCTGACTCACTGGAAAAGACACTGATGCTGGGAAAGATTGAAGGCAGGAGGAGAAGGGGACGACAGAGGATGAGATGGTTGGATGGCATCACCAAAGCGATGGACATGAGTTTGAGCAAACTCCAGGCGTTGGTGATGGACAGGGAGGCCTAGCGTGCTGCAGTCCATGAGGTAGCGAAGAGTCAGGACACGACTGAGCAACTGAAGTTAGTTTAAGACTGGTTTTTCTCAAGTACACAGAGATTCCTCACCAGCTGAGTTCCTGTGAAGTGAAGTGAAGTGAAGTGAAGTCGCTCAGTCGTGTCCGACTCTTTGCGACCCCATGGACTATAGCCTACCAGGCTCCTCCATCCATGGGATTTTCCAGGCAAGAGTACTGGAGTGGGTTGCCATTTCCTTCTCCATGGAATCTTCCATACCCAGGGATTGAACCTGGCTCTCCCACATTGTGGGCAGACACTTTATCCTCTAAGCCAGCAGGGAAACCCTGAGCTTCCCTGTAGGAAATGAAATGTCACCAGAATTTGAGGCTTTATGGTATGATTTTCTTCATACAACAGAAAGAAGCAAGTTTCAAAAATATGCTCTCCTTTCACATGAGTTTCCCAAGCCAGTGGTTTTAAGGGCATCCTCTGCGAGTTCCACCCCACCACTCCACCTCCTCTGCTCAGTCCTGTCATCTTCTCAAAGGCTATTGGGGAGTCTGCCCCCTGGGGCCACGAAGCCAGCAACTTTCCCGTCTCCCCCCTGGCTGCAGTTCCCAGCTCAGCTCCTCCTGTCTCTGCATCCTTCTCAAAATCTTCCTTCCCCCCACCATAGCCCAGTGATTCAGGACACCAGTACGAGATTTCAGAGATGGAGGAGACCACGCAAATGCATCCTAGAGCCGGCATTTGTTAAAAATAAAACGTCGGCATGCATATTTTAACAGGAGTCAGTTTGGATCCCAAAATAGAGTGATGGGAAGGACACACAAAGGGGCCTCCTTTCTCTCCTGTTTTCAGCTCCAGAAAACGTGTTCAAGGCAGCTCTTGTTCTCTACCTAACTCCATCACCACCCCGCCCCCACTGCCAGCTACATCTTCAGAGAAAGTATTTGCACATCTCAGATTGCACAGCAGACAATCAGGGAGGTGGGGGCAGTGTACACAGTGTTCTTGCACTCTGCATCTTTGAAAAGGAATGAGATTTTGCCTGTTGGGCTCTGGAGAAAGGGATTTCTCTGTGCGTCTGTGCGTTCAGCTGAGCGAGTGGAGAATACGGCGTGTGGCTCAGGTTGCCCAGACTGCCCCTTTGGCAGACCTGGGCGGGAGACGCTGGTCTCTTTCCTCCTCTTACAGGGTCGTGGGACACGCTCTCTCCTCCTGGCGAGTCGTTGAAACTCGACTTCTAACTCAGCATTGTGTTTCTCCTGGAGCATAAAAATCACTGCTCAAGTTTCTACTGCGGGCAATGGAAACCAACAAGGCAAACAAAACAGAGTGAAAAATTAACCTTGTGGGGAGCGCTTGCTTTTTTCTTTACCAGTCATGTACGGATGTGAGAGTTGTACCGTAAAGAAGGCTGAGTGCCAAAGAATTTGATGCTTTTGAACTCTGGTGCTGGAGCAGGCACTTGAGAGTCCCTGGGATGGCAAAGAGATCCAACCAGTCCATCCTAAAGGAGATCAGTCCTGAATATTCATTGGAAGGGCTGATGCTGAAGCTGAAGCTGCAATACTCTGGCCACTGGATGTGACTCATTAGAAAAGACCCTGATGCTGGGAAAGCTTGAGGGCAGGAGGAGAAGGGAACGACAGAGGATGAGATGGTTGGGTGGCATCACCAACTCAATGGGCATGAGTTTGAGCAAGCTCTGGGAGTTGGTGATGGACAGGTAGGCCTGAAGTGCTGCAGTCCATGGGGTCACAAAGAGTCAGGCACGACTGAGTGACTGAACAACATCTCTTCATAAATGAGGAGCTGGTTTCAAAACAACCCAAGTCAATATGACATCATTAGACGGGGGCTGGGGCCCAGCTGTTTGGCCAGTCTTGACAGACGTCCCGTCACCAAGCCTCAAGTCTCAGATTCAAGTCCAAGGTGGAGAGACTGGAAAGGAAATGCTGCTTGCCATACAAATGTGGGGTTTCTTGAGCAGTACTAAATTCCAGCAGGTGCTGCCGACAATCACATGGGATTGGGCTGTACACGATCCACGTCTCCGAGGAGATCTTGTTCCATGTGAGCCTGCCGGATGAAAGCCCACGTTGTTTCCTAGACTTCTTGGGCCTCTGACAGACACTTCTTAGAAACTCTTTTTTTTTTTTTTTTCCCTTTCTCAAAGCACCAGCTCTTACGGAACCAAACCTGAGTCCGCTCACCTGTGGGCAGTGAAGGTGGTCCGCTGACCTGGGGCTGGTAGCGGAGGAACGTGTAGCATTCACTGCGGAGCGCCGTGCAAGGAGGCCAGGGCAACGGGTGATCAAAAATCCAAACTCCCTGATGGGTTTCAGGAAAGCGCTCTTCTTTAATTATTGATTGATTTTATTTTGTATTGGAGTACCTCTGATAGTTTTAGGTGGACAGCAAAGGGACTCAACGATGCATATCCACGTATCCATTCTCCCCCAAACTCCCCTCCCATCCAGGCTGCCACATGACACTGAGCAGAGTTCCCTGTGCTGGACCAATCTTGTTGGTTCTCCATGTTAAATACAGCAGAGTGTCCCTGTTCAGCCCAAACTCCCTGACTATCCCTTCCCGCATCCTTTCCCCTGGTGACCATAAGGTTATTACAGAGTATTGAGCAGAGTTCCCTGTGCTGGACAGCAGGTCCTTGCTGGTTATTCCTTTTAATTCCAGCAGAGTGTACACACCCATCCCAAACTCCCTAACTATCCCTTACCCCTCATTCTACCCGCCCCCTCCCCCCACCGGGAAACCATAAGTTTGTTCTCAAAGCCTGTGAGTCTCAGAAAAGCATCTTTAAAGGCCAGGTGAGGGAGGCAGGTTTGTCGGGTGTGTGATCAGCTCATGCACAGTGCTCTGATTGGCTGACGGTGAGGTAACAGGTCGGGGTCACAGGAGCAACCTTATCAATTCTTGCGCTGCAGTAGGCCTAGGGGCTATGGGCTCAAGGTCAGCAATTAGCTAGCTCTTTCATCTGGAGGGGGAGGGGGTGGGCTTTAGCATCTGTAGAACAGCTCAGGACCGTGTGTCAGGTGCTTTAGAAAGAAGCTAGATCGCAGGACACTGGAGGGTGTGTCTGTCCACAGAAGGCCCATATGGTCTTGCTGGGTTACACAACCACTTGTTTGCAGAGAACTTCTGTTTTCCTAGTTCCTCATCCCATTTTGTTGCTGTTGTTTATTTGCTAAGGTGTGGCCGACTCTTTGCGACCCCATGGACGGTAACCCACCAGGCTCCTCTGTCCATGGGATTCTCCAGGCAAGAATACTGGAGTGGGTTGTCATGCCCTCCTCCAGGGGATCTTCCCAACCCAGGAATTGAACCCATGTCATCCACATTGCAAGCAGATTCTTGCCTGGGAAACCCCATGGACAGAGGAGCCTGGTGGGCTATATAGTCCACCAGGCAAAAGAGTGGGACACGACTTAGTCACTAAGCAACAATAACCAAACAGGTATCAGTCCGAATATCCTTCATGTGCAGTGAAGTGAAAGTCACACAGTCTTGCCTGACCCTTTGCAACCCCATGGACTACACAGTCCATGGAATTCTCCAGACCAGAATACTGGAGTGGTATCCTTTCCCTTCTGCAGGGGATCTTCCCAAGCCAGGAATCAAACCCATGTCTCCCACATTGCAGGCAGATTCTTTACCAGCTGAGCCACCAGGGAAGCCCAAGAAGACTGGAGTGGTAGCCTTTCCCTTCTCTAGGGGATCTTCCCAACCCAGGGATCAAACCTAGATCTCCGGCATTACAGGCAGATTCTTTACTGGCTGAGCCACCAGGGAAGCCCAAGACGACCGGAGTGGGTAGCCTATCCCTTCTCCAGGGGATCTTCCAGACCCTGGAATCGAACCGGGATTCTCCTGCATTGCAGGCAGATTCCTTACCAGCTGAGCCACCAGGGAAGGAGAGACACTGTTTATTGATACACACAACCTGGATGAGTCTCCAGGGAATTATGCAAAGTGTACAAAGCAGGTCCTCAGCAGGCCCCTGGCTGCCTGTGGCTGGGGAAGGAAGGGCGGGGAATGTGATAGTAATTAGGTAACACAGGGGATTTCCCTTGTGGCTATGGAAGAGTGCTGTGTCTTGATAGTGGCAGAGCTACGCAAATGTAGAAGCGGTGGAGCTTCATGCCATTACATGCAATGCCACATCTATTTCATGAATGGACAGAAAAACGTGAAATGCAAATAAGGACTGTTGGCGATTTCACTGGACTGTGCCTTGTCAGCTTCCTGGCTTCGGTCATGGGCCATGGTCTTCTGTAAGATGCTGCTTTTCAGGAAAAATGGGGGATGGAAACGAAAGACTCTCTGTGTCATTCTTGCAACTTCCTGGGCGTCTATCATTAGTTCCAAATACACAGCTTCCTTGGGGGGCTCAGACCGTAAAGAATCTGCCTGTAATGCAGGAGATTTGAGTTCACGCTCTGGGTCAGGAAGATCCCCAGGAGAAGGGAATGGGCTTCTGACTCCAGTATTCTTGCTTGAGGAATTCCCTGGACAGAGGAGCCTGGTTGGTGGGCAACAGTCCCGGGGGTGGCAAAGGGTTGAACACGACTGAGCGACTCTCATTTTCACTTTCACACGTTATTTGGTGGAAGAATCCTGGCTTGCAGGAAACCCTCAGGGGGATCTGTTAGGTTAGTTCATTCACACACCTGGTGACGAGTTGACCTGGAGTGGAAGGCGTGTCCTTCCAGGCAAGTACACAGCTGGTGATGTTAATAGACGAAAATGTCTAAAGTACATTTGTCTTAAAAGAAAATCCCATTCCCCACCCCTCCTTTTAAGAATCCGCTGCTATGGAGTAAAACATAAGCCAGACACAAGATGAAGGCACATTCAGGCAGTCTTGGTCGATGAGCAGGTAGGGACATCCTCCTGAAGAGTATGTCCAAATTTGAGGTATACCCCCTTTCTCTTTTGAAGCATGTGGTCCACTGTGGGGCCCATGGGTGCCTGATCACTCTGGCCTGTGGCAGCCTCTGTGGCTCCCTTTATCCCAGACCTCCCCCCCGCCCCGTTCCCCTGCACAGCCTGTTCAGACGCTGGTTCTCTTGCATCTGAATTCTAAAGTGGCAGCCTGGAGTGCATTTCCTGTCTCCAACTATGAGGCCAGAGATGCATCCTGGGAACCCTCATTGAATAATTAATCTTCCCTTTTAAATAATTCACAAGTCCTCGTCTCATAATTGCTGGGGACATAATGAATTTGTTGCAAGGCTTTTCTTTCTCCCTGTTTGCTTGGAGGAAGGGCTAGGCACCGCTGAGTGGAACAGAACCCTGAGAGGCCTCTAACTAGGCCATTATCTCAACAACGTCTGAGCATGTAATGGCGAAAGGGTAGTCACTATCACATTCCTGCTGGGGGGGAGTTGGGGGCAGAAAGCAGAGATTTTGACTTTCAACTGAAGCCCACGGTTCCTTTCCTGGCAGCCCACTCATCCATCCTGGAGAGGATCAGGCCAACTATCAGTTCAGTTCAGTCGCTCAGTCGTGTCCGACTCTTTGCGACCCCATGGACTGTAGCACACCAGGCCTCCCTGTTCATCACCAACTCCCGGAGTTGACCCAAATTCATCTCCATTGAGTTGGTGATGCCAGGCCAACTATAGGTAAGTAAAATCAAAACATGCCCCCAAACCCTCGGTTTACCACAAGGGCTGGCAAACTACAGCCCACGGGTCAATCTGGCCCACCGTCCATTTTTGCAAATAAAGTTTTATTGGCAACACCCACTCCCGTTCACGAACATGGAGTCTCTGGCTACTTTCGGCTTCAGTGGCAGAGCTGAGTGTTTGTGACAGAGACCGAAGGGAGAGCAAAGTTTACACAAATTTATTCTCTGGCCCCTTGCAGAAAAAGTTTGCTGACCTCTGGTTTAGAACCCCACTGAAGCCACCTGTCTCTCCTGAATTTAAGACAGCTTTGCTAGGGCTGCCGGCCCTATGGAACCTCAGCGTTGAATAGGATTTCTTCTCACCTTATTAAGGGGAGGCAGGGAGGAGAAATAGAGACAAGAAGCGAGAACCCTGAAAATCACTCACTGGGCTCTGGGCCTTGAATATTTGAGATGAGGACCTGGGCTCTTGGGCGGGAAGGTGGTGATGGGGAGTGGGAGACAGGAGGTGTGGGTAGGGGCGGGCTACACACACTCATAAATTGAAAGCATGAGTCATGGTGCCTGGCACGTAGTAAATAGCAGGGCTCTTTGATTTGATCATTATAATTACTGTTTCCCCAAGATCGACTTTATCTTTCAGTGATGAGTTTATCACATAAACTACGATTTTCTCTGTACTTGTCGTTTGAACCAGAAATTACGATCTTCCCCGCCTGCAGAGCTGGGAAAGCTCCACCTGTGTCAGCATGGCCCTGGAGCATACTAGAGGAGCAGGCTAGCTTTTTGAGCTGGTCAATGCTTGTCTCTCCATAGACACTTGGGCCCCTTCTCCGTAGGCAGAAAGCCAGCGTGCTTTGGAGCAAACAGAGCTATGGATATAAAAAGGAAATATTTTTCAGCGCAGAATCTGTACCACCCAGTAGGATCCCATAGTAAGCCCCCAAAAGGGGCGGCAGGGGATGAGATGGTTGGATGGCCTCACGGACTCAATGGACATGAGTTTGAACAAACACCAGGAGGTCGTGAAGGACAGGGAAGCCTGGCGTGCTGCAGTCTATTGGGTCCCAAAGAGTCGGACACAACTGAGCGACTGGACAGCAACCACCACAACAAAAGAAGCAAAGAGATGAGCAATTAGGAAAAGAGAAAAGTCACAGTCACACCGATCTTCTGAAAACAAACCCCACGGTATCACCTGCCCTCTGAGAAAAGTCGTGCTAACCCGTGCGTTACATACCCATTGGCCACTGGCGACACTCGTTTACAAGGTCGTGCACCTTTCAGTTCTGTTTCTAGAACATTTCCACGACCCTCAAAGGCAGCGCTGAGTCCACGCAGCAGTGTCTCTTCCCTGCTTTGTATCTCCATGGGTTTGCCAAATCTGCATCGTTCAGGTAAGCAGAATCACACAATATGCTTTTGTGGCTGGCTTCTTTGGCTTAGCATACGATTTTCAAGGTTTCATCCACGCTGCAGCATGGATCAGTACTTCACTCCTTTTGTTTTTATAAATTTATTTTTTAAAAATATTTTGGCTGCAGCGTGTGGCATGTTGGATCTTAGTTCCCCAATGAGGGATCAAACTCGGACCCTGTGCATTGAAAGCGTGGCATCTTAGCCACTAGACGGCCAGCGAAGGCCCTTCACTTCTTTTTACCCTGGAATAATATTTCACTGGGCTTCCCTGGTGGCTCAGATGGTACAGGATCTGTCTGCAATGCAGGAGACCAGGTTCGATCCCTGGGTGGGGACGATCCCCTGGAGCAGGGCATGGCA
This sequence comes from Connochaetes taurinus, assembly GCA_006408615.1. NCBI lineage: Eukaryota > Metazoa > Chordata > Mammalia > Artiodactyla > Bovidae > Connochaetes > Connochaetes taurinus. Next base: position 67,707 of record SJXO01005421.1, on the reverse strand, counting down.
GCCCACTCCAGTATTCTTGCCTGGAGAATTCCATGGACAGAGGAGCCTGGTGGGCTACAGTCAGAGGGTCACACAGAGTTGGATACAACTGAAGCGATTTGGCACACACAATATTTCATTTTAATACAACACTCTATTTATCCATTCACCTGTGGGGACTTTTGAGTTGTTTCCAATTTGGGGCTATTGTACAAAGTGCACATATTCGTATTTCGTATTTTTCCAGTAGTCATGTATGGATGTGAGAGTTGGACTATAAAGAAAGCTGAGCACCAAAGAATTGATGCTTTTGAAATGTGGTGTTGGAGAAGACTCTTGAGAGTCCCTTGGACTGCAAGGAGATCCAACCAGTCCATCCTAAAGGAGATCAGTCCTGAATATTTATTGGAAGGACTGATGTTGAAGCTGAAATTCCAATCCTTTGACCACCTCATGCGAAGAGCTGACTCGTTCGAAAAGACCCAGATGCTGGGAAAGATTGCGGGCAGGAGGAGAAGGGGACGACAGAGGATGAGACGGTTGGATGGCATCACCGACTCAATGGACATGAGTTTGTATAAACTCCAGGAGTTGGTGATGAACAGGGAAGCCTGGCGTGCCATGGTCCATGGGGTCGCAAAGATTCAGACATGACTGAGCGACTAAAATGAACTGAACTGCACGGATGTTCAGTTCTTTGGGTACATACTCAGGGGGAGAATTGCTGGATCACATGAGAAATTTAAAAATATGTAATTTTTGGCCAAGCGCCTCCCCCGCCCCACCCCGGGGAACCGAACCCACATACTCTGCATTGGAAACGCAGAGTGTTAACCACTGGGAAGTCTGGAGAATCTTATGTTTAAGTTATTGAATTGTAAGTTTCAGTGACTGAGGCACCATAAATGAACATGTTCCCACTGTGGCTGTGCCATTTTCCATGCCCACTCGTGTTCCTTCATCAACTCGAAAGAATGGCTTCCCACTGCCTCCCTCTTCTGCTTCACCTCTGCCCACCGTGGTCTTTCCCACCACACTCTCTCCCTCGTCCTGTGTGCTCACATCTCTGACTAGAGCCCTCCTGTCTTTCCACATGTTTAGCCAGTTGACCCTCCCAGACTTTCCCTATAAACCCTCAAGCCCTAGACATACGCCTCTGATGGGCTTTGAGATCACAGCCCTCACTGAACTGTCGTGAAAGTGTAAGTCGCTCAGTCGTGCCTGACCCTTTGCGACCCCATGGACTAGACAGTCCATGGAATTCTCTGGGTCACAATACTGAAGTGGGTAGCTGTTCCCTTCTCCAGGGGATCTTCCCAACCCAGGGATCGAACCCAGGTCTCCCGCGTTGCAGGCGGATTCTTAACCAGCTGAGCCACCAGGGAAGCCCAAGAATATTGGAGTGGGGTAGCCCATCCCTTCTCCAAGGGGATCTTCCTGACCCAGGAATCAAATTGGAATCTCTTCCATTGCAGGCAGAGTCTTAACCAACTGAGCTATCAGGGAAGCTCCTTTCTATTTGGTGATTTTCCCACTAAATATTAATAGTATCCTCCACGCAGGCAGGAGGAACATCTGTCCTGCTCATGATCTTACATTCAAGTCTCAGCACAAAGTTAGGTATTTAAACACATTCAATTCCAAGCATCACCCATGACAAGCTCAAGACTGACCGTGGTGATTAAGGGACGTGACACACGTTTCATCCTGGTTAGCAATGAGCTGGTTTCTAGCCTTCAGTCCTCTCCCTCGCATTCTTATTTCTGTGTACCCATTATCTTCACATGTCCCAGTGGCTCGCATCCTTACGATGGGGTCCTTAGAAGCCATTGGTACTGAGGTGAGGGGCTCTGGTTTGAGACATAACCATTTAAAACTGCTGGTAAAGAATCTGCCTGCAATGTGGGAGACCTGGTTGGATCCCTGGGCTGGGAAGATCCCCTGGAGAAGGGAACGGCTAACCACTCCAGTATTGTGGCCCGGAGAATGCCATGGACTGTCTAGTCCATGGGGTCACAAAGGGTCGTACACGACTGAGCGACTTTCACTTTCACTTAAAACTGCAATGTTGTTAGATGGGTGATTGTTAAGAATTAGATTCCTATTGCTTCCGATTTACTCTTTTTCCACAATGTTGAACAAGCTGCCTCTATGATGCCAGTTAGTTATCCAAAACCAGTTATTGTTCAGTGAAACAAGTGTTCTTCAACTTTTGCAAGCAAAGGAAACTTTTAAAAAGAAGTCTTTTGGCCTGCAATGAAATACCACGTCCTAGGAGCTTCTCCAATGGTCCAGGTGTTAAGAATCTGCGCTTTCAATGCAAGGGGTATAGACTTGACCCCGGGTGGCTCAGATGGTAAAGAATCTGCCTACAATGCAGGGGACCCGGGTTCGATTCCTGGGTTGGGAAGATCCCCTCAGGCAGGGAATGGCAACCCACTCCAGTATTCTCGTCTAAAGAATCCCATGGACAGAGGAGCCTGGTGGGCTACAGTCCACGGGGTCGCAAAGAGTTGGAGGTGACTGAGGAACTAATGTTTTCACTTTTTGTTTGGGGGAACTAAGATCTAACACGCTGCACAGCTGGAAAAAAGACAGGAAGAAGGAAATACCATATCATATAACGGCTCATGTCATTTTCCACATGGAAGAAGGGCAAGGATGAGGAACCACCAGAATTCTCACACACTGATGGTGGGATTTGAAAATAACTCAGCTGCTTTGGAAAACCAATCAGAGATTTGTAAGAAATTCAGCACACATCCATTCTATGCCCAGCACTTTCACACACAGGTAGTTACATAAGAGAAATCAGACTGTGTCTACATCAGCCTGGTGCAAGAATGTTTTAGTTGATTTATTTACAATCACCAAAAACTGGAAACAATCCAGGCATCTTTCACTAGGAAAGCAGCTAAATGAGCAATGACCTCGCTTTAGAATGCCTCCCAAGGGGTGAAGTGATAAAGAAGCTGCCTGCCAGTGCAGGAGATGCCAGAGACACAGGCTCAATCCCTGGGCCGGGAAGATCCCCTGGAGGAGGAACTGGCAACCCACTCCAGGATTCTTGCCTGGGGAAGTCCCATGGACAGACGAGCCTGGCAGGGCTGCAAAGAGTCCATGGGGTGGCAAAGAGTCGGACAGAACTGAGCACGCACACACATCCATAGAATGGAATACTGCTCAGCCCCAAAAAGGAAAGAACGATCTACGTATGCAACAACATATAAGGATAAATTTCTGAAACATTTTGCTGAGTAAAAGAAGCCAGTCATGAAAGAGTATGTACTAAATGATTTGGGACATTCTATGAGAGACAAATCTAATTTTTAGTGACAGAAGGCCGATCAGTGGTTGCTTCTGGGCAGAGAGACGATTAACTAGGAAGAGTGACAGGGAATTACCTGATGATGGAAATTTTAATATTTTGATAGTGGCTTGAGGTACACAGGCATGTGTATCACCCAAACTGATCAAACAGAACATTTAGACTTATGCACGTCAGTCTGTGAAAACTAGACTTCAGCCTTCAAAATGTACAATAAAAGTCACCTTGCTGCTTGTAAATAACAAGATGACGTATGCAGGGGGTGGGGAGCTTCCCTGCTGGTCCAGTGGTTAAGAATCTGCCTTGTGATACAAGAGACACTGGGTCGATTCCAGGTCCCAGGAACCCATGTGCTGGAACCACTGGACCTTGTGAGCCCTAGAGCCCATTCTCCGCAACAAGAGACGTCTTTCCTATGAGAAGCCCACACATCACGAAGAAGAATAGGCCCCGCTCACCACAACTAGAGAAAGCCTTGCACAGCAAGGAAGACCCACTATAGCAAAAAAAAAAAAAAAAAAAAAAAAAAAAACTTAAGAAAAGATAATGTGTGTAAATACCTGCTTTTTTTTTTATGGTTAGGTCTATGGAACAATTTTGCGGCTTCTCTGAGCCAACAAATTTGGTGACTCAGATGGTAAAGAAATCTGCCTGCACTGTAGGAGACCTGGGTTCGATCTTTGGGTCGGGAAGAGCCTTTGGAGAAGGGCATGGTATTCCACCCTAGTATTTTTTGCCTGGAGAATCCCATGGACAGAGGAGCCTGGTGGGCTACAGTCCACAGGGTCACAAAGAGTCAGATAGGACTGAGTGACCGACACTTTCACTATGGAACAATTTAATCACACAGGACCTGTGACCATATTTTAGGTAGTGATATTTGGTGGCATTCTTTGCTTTCTACTCTACAGTCATTTAATTAAAAAAAAAATGATGCTTAAAGATGAGATTTTTTTCCATCATTGAAAATGTTGCTGTATTTGAATAATTTTCAGACCCTCACTCTTGAATGCTTATTAGAGTTTTTTAAAAAAAAAACCCTTTGAGGTATTTGTATGTTAGCTTTTGCTGTTTTGATCAACGGCTGTGAAATTTAATGGCTTAAAAAAGACACTGTTAATCTTGCTCACGGTTCTTGGGCCAGCAATCTGCATTGGGCTCAGGCAGGTGCTTCTTCTGGCCTTGCTGGGCTCAGCGGTGCAGAGCAGGTATCTTCCTGCTTATAAAGACTGAGTTAGCCACGCGTGCCATCATCAGTTGTAATATCTGAAGAAGGGCTAATGTTGTGGGGATCCAAAACAGGCATGACCAATCGGCAGAAGCGAGTCCATTCCACTACCTTCCACAGCCCCACACTTCCCATCTTGAAAAGGGCTCCCTTCTCAGTTTGCTTCTTCTGTGGAGTAGGGCTGGAGATCCTCCTGACAGTAAAAGCTAGCTGGTTTGTCCTCCCCGGCAATAAAGTAGGAGAAAGGCAAGCTTGACGTAGTTTTGAAAATATGCAAGGTTTTCAAAGAAGATGCAAGCCCAAAGCTAACAAGAATACTGTTTAGTCGCCAGGCTGTCTCTGACTCTTTGCAGCCCCATGGACTGCAGCACGCCAGGCTTCCCTGTCCTTCACCATCGCCTGGAGTTTGGCCAAGTTCATATCCACTGAGTCAGTGATGCCATCCAACCATCTCATCCTCTCCTCCTGCTTTCAGTCTTTCCAGGCGTCAGGCTCTTTTCCAAACAGGGCTGCAAGAAGCTTAAGACAACGCTACAATAGAAAAAGAGCAATCCACTGTGCATTTTTTTTTGGTGGATTCTGCTTTGATCATCACATGACCAAGAAGAACAGACAGATTAAAATGGTTGAGATGAACCATCATTGCTGATTTCAGGTTTTAAGAAGTCATAGTAAGAAGGAAATTGTGATGTTTCCTTGTTAGAAACAGAAATTATCTACCTTAGAAGAAAAAAACAATTAGAAGCAGATGTAAGCATCTTTTAACATCTAGTTGGTTTCTTTTTATCATTTACCTATTATGTATAATACTGACTTTCCCATCTATTCAGTTCAGTTCAGTTCAGTTCAATCGCTCAGTCGTGTCCGACTCTTTGCGACCCCATGAATCGCAGCATGCCAGACCTCCCTGTCCATCACCAACTTCTGGAGCTCACTCAAACTCACATCCATCGAGTCGATGATACCATCCAGCCATCTCATCCTCTGTCGTCCCCTTCTCCTCCTGTCCCTAATCCCTCCCAGCATCAGAGTCTTTTCCAATGAGTCAACTCTTCGCATGAGGTGGTCAAAGTACTGGAGCTTCAGCTTTAGCATCATTCCTTCCAAAGAACACCCAGGGCTGATCTCCTTCAGAATGGACTGGTTGGATCTCCTTGCAGTCCAAGGGACTCTCAAGAGTCTTCTCCAACACCACAGTTCAAAATCATCAATTCTTCGGTGCTCAGCTTTCTTCACAGTCCAACTCTCACATCCCTACATGACCACTGGAAAAACTATAGGCTTGACTAGATGGACCTTTGTTGGCAAAGTAATGTCTCTGCTTTTGAATATGCTATCTAGGTGGGTCATAACTTTCCTTCCAAGGAGTAAGTAATTAACAGATCTTTTAATTAGAAGTAAATTATGTTAAAATAGAAATCTATCCAAGACTAGGAGAATAGTAACAGAGTCATTTCAACCTTGCACATGTGTATTAAGTTTTAATGCCAACAGCTAAGAATCTTGTGCCTTGGAAGAAAAGCTATGACCAAACTAGACAGCATATTAAAAAGCAGAGACATTACTTTGCCAACAAAGGTCCATCTAGTCAAGGCTATGGTTTTTCCAGTGGTCATGTATGGATATGAGAGTTGGACCATAAGGAGAGCTGAGTACTGAAGAACTGATGCTTTGGAACGGTGGTGTTGGAGAAGACTCTTGAGAGTCCCTTCGACTGCAAGGAGATCCAACCAGTCCGTCCTAAAGGAACTCAGTCCTGAATATTCATTGGAAGGACTGATGTTGAAACTGAAACTCCAATACTTTGGTCACCTGATGCGAAGAACTGACTCTGGGAAAACCCTGATGCTGGGAAAGATAGAAGGCAGGAGGAGAAGGGGACGACAGAGGATGAGATGGTTGGATGGCATCACCGACTCAACGGACGTGGGTTTGAGCAAGCTCTGGGAGATGGTGAAGGACAGCGAAGCCTGGAGTGCTGCTGTCCATGGGGGTCGCAAAGGGCTGGACATGACTGAGCGATGGAACAATAGTAATCTGACATTCAAATTTCACTTGTACTTACAGAAAGATATTTTCTCTTCAGGGGCAAGGCAACGTTTTTTTTTTTTTCCAGTGACGATTCAGTTCAGTTCAGTTCAGTCACTCAGTTGTGACCCCTTGAATTGCAGCATGCCAGACCTCCCTGTCCATCACCAACTCCTGGAGTTCACCCAAACCCATGTCCATCGAGTCGGTGATGCCATCCAGCCACCTCATCCTCTGTTGTCCCCTTCTTCTCCTGCCCCCAATCCCTCCCAGCATCAAAGTCTTTTCCAGTGAGTCAACTTTTCCCATGAGGTGGCCAAAGTACTGGAGTTTCAGCTTTAGCATCATTCCTTCCAAAGAAATCCCAGGGTTGATCTCCTTCGGAATGGACTGGTTGGATCTCCTTGCAGTCCAAGGGACTCTCAAGAGTCTTCTCCAACACCACAGTTCAAAAGCATCAATTCTTCGGTGCTCAGCTTTCTTCACAGTCCAACTCTCACATCCATACATGACTACTGGAAAAACCATAGCCTAGACTAGACGGACCTTAGTCGGCAAAGTAATGTCTCTGGTTTTGAATATACTATCTAGGTTGCTCATAACTTTTCTTCCAAGGATGATTAACAGGTAATAATCTCAGTAAAATGGTTCTTCCGAAAGTCATTTATCCTAAAAAACCTATAATGGACACTCATGTAGCGGGGTGTGAACATTCCTTCTCTAGAGGCACAGTGGTGCAAACACAGGAACAGAGAAGGAGAAAAAAGACTGTGCCCACCCTGTCCCCACTGAGAATCAATATTTAATCTTTTCTGCTTGAGAAGTCTGATCCAGTTAGTCAGGTAACTGAGACTGTGATGTGGTGTCCTCTGAGTTCCCTATTTTCATCACTCTTTTTTTACACAGAGATATTATTTTCTGAAGGGTCGGATTTCTGAGTTGTAGAGCAATTGATTTGGCTTTCACATATTATACTTATGAATCAAATAGAAAAAAAAACACAAATCTTAGTTATCTCTTTTTTTGCCTTTTCACAGGGGATGACAGAGGATGAGATGGTTGGATGGCATCACCGACTCAATGGACATGAGTTTGAGCAAGCTCCTGGAGTTGGTGATGGACAGGGAGGCCAGGGTGTCCTGCAGTCCATGGGGTCACAAAGAGTCAGACAGAACTAAACGACTGAACTGAACTGAATTATATCTACTCTGGGGCCTGAGTTTCACCATCAAGAGTCCCTAGGTGCTTCTTAGAACTGTATCTTCTCTTTAGACCATGGCCAACAACAGTGTGTGAACTCCCATGACCACCAGCTACAAAGTCCAAGCTCTGTCTGGCTGCATTGTTGTTATTTAAAAATATTAGTTGACCCAAGTCTTCGTCTATAGTTTCTTCAGTAGTTACATAATTGGACCATAAAGAAGGTCAAGTGCTAAAGAACTGATGCTTTCAAACTGTGGTGCTGGAGAAGACTCTTAAGAGTCTCTTGGACAGCAAGGAAATCAAACCAGTCAATCCTAAAGGAAATCAACAATGACTATTTATTGGAAGGACGGATGCTAAAGCTGAAGTTCCAATACTTTGGCCACCTGATGCAAAGAGCCTACTCATTGTAAAAGACCCTGATGCTGGAAAAGATTGGAGGCGGGAGAAGGGGACGACAGAGGATGAGATGGTTGGATGTCATCATTGAAACAATGGACGAGAGTTTGAAAAAGCTTCAGGAGATGGTGAAAGACGGGGAGGCCTGGCGTGCTGCAGTCCACGAGGTCTCAAAGACTGGAACGAGACTTCGCAACTGAATAACAATGAAAAGTCCTCTTCATGCCTGCAGTTGGGCTCCAAGTCGGATAACTATCTAGATCTGGGTTTCTGCAAAGCAAACCCCATGACAGGGTCTGAGTGCAGGCAACAGGCTGATGTGTGAGCAAATCTGGGAGGCAGCTTGGCAGACTGAGGAAATGAGAAAGGGAAGTGAAGGCAGACAATGAAGGCAGCCTCGCCCAGCCTGTCAGCGTGAGTGCCATGGGCAGAGGAAACCCCATTTCCCTGGGGCCCTGAGGGAGCTGATAGAGCTCCGAAGCTCTCCTTGTGCAGGAGGAGGGAGCTAGGGTATTTATACTCTGGCTCCCAGAGCTGTGTGCTGAGCACTGCTTTCAGGAGCCAGGTGCCAGTGGCATCCGCTCCCCCCATCATGATGAGTAGAAATCTCCAGACAGGGCCTGATGTTCCCAGTGGGTAAAATCACCCAGGTTGAGAACTCCACTGCAGAAGGAAGTGAGGATGGACTTTGACACGAAGCTCAAAGGCATCATCCCTTGCCTGAAAAATGGTTTCCTTCCCTGCATCCAGGCAAACTCTCCTTTGAAATAATTTATTATTTTTTGGCTGAGCTGGGTCTTTGTTGCTGTGTGTGACTAAGCTGCTGGAAGTGGGGGCTGCCTCTCGCTGTGGGGCTCAGGGTTGTCCTCGAGGCGGCTTCTCTCGTTTTGGAGCATCGGCTCCAGGGCACGTAGGCTCAGCAGCTATGGTGCACAGGCCTAGTTGGCCTGCGGTGTGTGGGATCTTCCTGGACCAGGGATCAAACCTGTGTCCACTGCACTGGCAGGAGGATTCTTCAACACTGTGGGCATCCAGGGAAGTCCAACTCTTCGTTTCTTATTCATGGTCCAGCTGTGGTGCTATTATTTCCATGTCTGACACCCCTCTAGTCTGGACAGGAGCCGTGGTGCGACCGCTACTTCTGACCTTGTCAGCTCCACGTCTGGGGCACCGTCTTGGAGAGTCTGTGAACTACTTACTATTCCCTAATAAATTCATTTTCTGTTTAAACTAGCGAGAGTGAAGGCCTGCGGTTCACTACTAAGAACCCAGGCTGATACAATCAGCCTCATTAAGATGCACCCACGATCCCTTTCTAAAACCTAGGTCTTTTGTTCTTCAGGTTCAGAAGTCAGGCAGATATTCCAGGAAGAGCTCACAAAGGCCAATTCCCATGCCTGAGACCCATGGGAACATGCCAATTTCCACGTGAATGTTTAGGTTCAATGCTGTCTCTATTATCTTTTTTTTTTTTCCCTCCTCCTTTAAAGACTAGTTGAGAAAGTTTGTAGGAATCAAAATTCCATCTGATCTCTACACATTTATGCTTTTTGTCCAATTCCAAACACAGCCCACCCTAACCCTCCCCACTTCCCTTGTTATCCTTTCTCCCCATTAGAGTGATTCCTTTATTTTTAACTCTCCTGAGCTTCTTCTCTCTCCTTTTTCTTCTGACCCAATCTCTTTTCCACCTAATCTTTTTTTTTTTTTTAAATGAACTTATCTATTTATTTGGCTGTTCCAGGTCTCCACTGTGGCCTTCCAGATCTTCATTGCAGCACGCATGCTCTTTTAGCTCTTGCATGTGGGATCTAGTTCTCTGACCAGGGATTGAGCTCGGACCCCCTGCATCGGGAGTGTGGCATCTTAGCGACGGGACCACCGGAGAAGTCCCTCTTCCCCACTGAAGTCTTACCCTCTTTTCCTCTTGCCGTATCTTTCTCTCTTTCCTCTGTCCAAGTCTCCCCTAAAGCCTCCCACCTCTGCTGTCCTTCCTGAGGGTGAGGTCAGAGGCTCCCCGTGTTTCCAGGCTGTGCCCCTTGGCACCCCTGGGCTGTTCTGATGGTGTCTGCGGCATCAGTGATGGCCACCTGCACGCCGAGGTGGAGATATCCGTTGCTGTAGTTAGGTGGAGGGCCTGGCCGTCATATGAACGGGACCTTTGTGTTCATAGAGAGCCCAGCTTGCCTCAGGGCTCCACCAGCTTCAAAGAAACTCTCCTACGTTTTCAGCAGCTCTCCCCCGCCTGCCAGCCTGTGACAACCTGCCGCATCCCTTCATCCCTCTTCGGAACTGTTCCCCGTGACTCATTCCTCTTGTGGGAGGCAAAAGGGAGCCCTTGACTCCAGTAAAGGTTCAAAACAAACAAACAGAAATAACAAATCACAGATTCCCAGACAGTGGGGAGGAGGTGAAGCAGAGGCGGCATTTTCCCACTATTGTGTGTGCATGCGTGCCCAGTCGTGTCAGACTCTCTGTGACCCCATGGACGACTGTAGCCTGCCTGGCTCCTCTCTGTCCATGGGATTCTCCAGGCAGGAATACTGGAGTAGGCTGCCATTTCCTTCTCCAAGGGGTGTCTTCCTGATTCGGGGATTGAACTCACTTCTCCTGTGACTCTTGTCTTGGCAGGTGGATTCTTTACCATCTGAGCCACCAGGGAAGCCCCCCCAATGAAACTGTTATTTACTCAGTCATGTCCGACTCTTTGCAACCCCATGGACTGTAGCTGTCAGGCTCCTCTGTGTTTGGGAATCACAAAGGGATTAAGGAATTTGCATAAGACCAGAGAGTGGCAGGTTGGGGCATGAACCCCAGTGGTGTGGCCCAAGAGTCTACGTGACCCAGCCTGTGTCACAGCCCTGTCCTGTGCCCAGCACACCCTGCCACTGCACCCCACTGTCTGCAGTCTTGGGCTGCCTGTGGTAGCAAGACTCAAGACAGTCACTGATGATCCTCGCCTCCTGGGGTTCACACCCTTGCCTTACCTCCTCCCTTGTTGATATGGCTGCCTTCCGTGGCCAACAGAATATTGAGAAAGCAATGGTGTGTGACTTTGGAGGGCCGCATCACGACAAATATTCCGGGGTCCTCTTTGGTGTCTTGGGTCGCTCACTCTAGGGGAGCCAGCTGCCATGTTGTGAGGAAGCTCAAGCTGTCCTGTTGGGGTCCCCTTTGGAGTCTTGGGTCGCTCACTCTAGGGGAGACAGCCGCCATGTGAGGAAGCTCAAGATGTCCTGTTGGGGTCCCCTATGGAGTATTGAGTTGTTCACTCTAGGGGGAGCCAGCTGCCATGTGAGGAAGCTCAAGCTGTCCTGTCGGGGTCCCCTATGGAGTATTGAGTTGCTCACTCTAGGGGAGACAGCCGCTGTGTGAGGAAGCTCAAGATGTCCTGTTGGGGTCCCCTTTGGGGTATTGAGTTGTTCACTCTAGGGGGAGCCAGCTGCCATGTGAGGAAGCTCAAGCTGTCCTGTGCAGAGGGACTGTGAGGACATCGCGTGGAGAGGAACTGAGACACTGTGTGGAGGGGCCCCTCCAGCCTCCACTGTTTAGGTACTGTGGTCTCCAGTCTCTAAGTCTTCCCACAGAAGGCCAAACACCGTGAATTCAGGACAAGCTGTCCCTTCTGTGCCCTGTCTGGATTCCTGACCCGAAGGAACTCTGACATGTAATAAATGTTTATGACTGTTTTACATCACTGGATTAGGGAAGGACTTATTATGCAACAATACATAATTAATGTACAGCCTTTCCCGAGGACTGGAGACATCACCCTGCACTCACTTTGTTCTGTTCAGCTGCTCAGTCATGTCTGACTCTTTGTGACCCCATGGACTGCAGCATGCCAGGCTTCCCTGTCCTTCCCTGTCTCCCACAGTTTGCTCAAACGCATATCAATTGAGTCAGTGATGCCATCCAACCATCTCATCCTCTGTCGTCCCCTTCTCCTCCTGCCTTCAATCTTTCCCAGCATCAGGGTCTTTTCCAAAGAATCGACTCTTCCCATCAGGCAGCCAAAGTATTGGAGCTTCAGCTTCGGCATCAGTCCTTCCAATGAATATTCAGGGTTGAGTTCCTTTAGGATGGACTGGTTTGTTCTCCCGCTGAAGTGTAAACTCGGATGCCCAGGTCTCTTGACCAACTCTGACAACACACTTCTGCAGGGGCACAGATGAGGGCTCGGAAGCTGATGAAAAGACTCGCATGCTGGCTGCTAGGTGGCTGGTGTCTAATGTGAAATAGACAGGGAACCTTGAAAGGTTATCTGTGGCTGAAGACACAGAAGGTTTCAAAGCCCCAGTTAGTCCAGAGTTGCAACACTTTGCAGAGTGTCTCCAGTGGAAGACGTGATGACTTCCTCCTAGAATATCTTCTTCTTCAGATTGTCTCCCAACCTACAAGACGAGTGGCCAACAGCTCCCTTCCAACATACATTTCCTTGTCTGTGGGACGTACTTCCCACACTCAGAGATAGTTCTGATTCACTCGTTTGCTTTGCCTGCAAATAAGCTTTTCAGGTTCCCTATTCCATTTTAATCTGTCCTTCACTTCATTGAAGGCCTTCCCTGGTGGCTCAGATGGTAAAGCGTCTGTCTACAATGCGGGAGACCCGCGTTCGATCCCTGGGTCGGAAAGATCCCCTGGAGAAGGAAATGGCAATCCACTCCAGTACTATTGCCTGGAAAATCCCATGGACAGAGGAGCCTGGTAGGCTACAGTCCATGCGGTCGCAAAGAGTCGGACACGACTGAGCAACTTCACTTTCACTTTCACTTCATTGAAGTAAATCTGTTCCCGAGTGGCTTCTGGACATATCCATAACTTAAAAGACTGTTCTTGTCATGGCAGTAATCTAAAGACAACATGGAAATGAGAAGACATTCTCTCTGCCCCAGGTCCCCTGACCAACAGTCAAAATGAATAGAAAAACCCCACTGGCTTTTTATAATATCTTAGATAGTAAACCAATGCACGCACGTGAACTCAGTCCTGTCCAACTCATTGAGACCCCACGGGTTGCAGCCTGCACCAGGCTCCTCTGTCCATGGAATTCTCCAGGCAAGAGTACTGGAGTGGGTTGCCATGCCCTCCTCCAGGGGATCTTCCTGACCCAGGGATCGAACCCATGTCTCTCCAGTCACCTGCACTGGCAGACAGGTCCTTTACCAGCTGAAACACCAGGGAAGCCAAGTAAACCAATGCCAGCCCAGAAATGTGGAAACCTGACCGCCTTGGCAAGGATTCTGGCAGCTGAGGAAGCAGACTATTCTAAATAAAACGGTTGAAAGAATTCAGCACTCGAATCATTCTCTCCACTTACCTCTGTCTCCCAGAGATCATTCCAATACATCATGTCAGGAACAATTTGAGACAAGTGCTCGGTACATTCAGCAAGAAAGATCCCAATGGAAGCATCATCTGGAAGCTATCTGGGATTGCTAAGTGGTCCAGGGATATGCTGAAAGGTGATCTCCTTGATTCAAGTGATTGGGGTGGGGAAAGGTCAATCACGGCCACATCAGCAGTGAGACGAGTCAGGGGCTTGACAGCTTCTGGAAGAAAAATTTTAAAGAAAAGCACCCTCGGTCTTTGACTTCCTTGGCCTCGAAGACTCAGAAAGGGTGTCTTATTGTGCAGTAGCTGAGACACGTCTGACTCTGTGACCCCCCCCCCGGACTGCAGCACACCAGGCTTCCCTGTCTTTCACCATCTCCTGGAGTTTGTGCAAACTCAAGTCCATTGTGTCAGTGATGCCATCCAACCATCTCATCTTATGTTGTCCCTCTCTCCTCCTGCCTTCAATCTTTCCCAACATCAGGGTCTTTTCCAGTGAGCTGGCTCTTTGCATCAGGTGGCCAAAGTATTGGAGTTTCAGCTTCAACATCAGTCCTTCCAATGAATACTCAGGACTGATCTCCTTTAGGATTGACTGGTTGGATTTCCTTGCAGTCCAAGGGACTCTCAAGCGTCTTCTCCAACACCACAGCAAGGGTGTTCTAGAACACGCAGCGTCATTCTCTGCCTTGCACACCATCAGTGAGGACACGGAACCGCCACGTGTGTTCTTTTCACTGGAGAGGAAAAGCCAGCCATAGCACCCATGACATACACACGCTCCACACACATCTGTTTATAACACTCTCTGTTTCAGATATACATCACCGTGATAAATGTTCGATACATTTGGATATAACAAAAGACATGGCAGAGAGCCCTAAATTAAATTCAGGGGTTCCCCCGGGCTTGCAGGTGAGAAAACCAAACTGAAAACATTCAGATCTGACTTGAAATATTTGAAAAAAAGTACATGGCCATATGGCTTCCCTCATAGCTCAGTCGGTAAAGAATCTGCCTGCAATGCAGGAGACCCAGGTTCGATTCCTGGGCCGGGAAGGTCCCCTGGAGTAGGAAATGGCAACCCATTCCAGTATTCTTCCCTGGATAATCCCATGGACAGAGGAGCCTAGTGGGCTACAGTCCACGGCGTTGCAAGAGTTGAATGCGACTTATCGACTAAACCACCACCACATAGCCGTATGGGTATCTTTGGGCATGTTATTTTAGCAACTGCTTGAATACCAAGCCCCTGCTCTGTAATCACATCATGAGTTTACGCTCACGGACACTCTCTATGGACTAAGCTTTTCACATTCCCTGGCTCACCTAATTCTCACCACTACCAGATGGCAGAGAAAGGTGTACATGTGCTCACAGGAAGAGGAAAGAACCTGCCCAGTGCTACACAAACCCTAAAAGGTGGAGCTGGGGTCACCCCGAGGGCGGTCCACCTCCAGACCCAACTTCTTCCCCTGCCTGATGTTGCCTTTTGTACAGGCAAAGAAGATTTCTGCGTATTTGCACAAGGCCTTCAAATGCATGACAATAAAGGCATCTGAACTTGATCACCTGCAAATTAGAATTTCTACCTTTTTCTGAGTTTTATTCCCGATACAGTTTATTCTCAGTATTCTTCAAGAGGGTCGTCAGTTGCTCAGTCGTGTCCGACTCTTGGCCAGGCTCCTCTGTCTGTGGGATTCTCCAGGCAAGAGTGTTAGAGTGGGTTGCCATTTCCTTCTCCAGGAGAATCTTCCCAACCCAGGGATTGGACTCAGCTCTCCTGCATTGCAGGCAGACTCTTTACTGTTTCAACCACCAGGGAAACAAGGTCCTATTTATTCTTCAAAACCCAGTTCAAATAGCACGACCCAGCACAAACCTTCCCCTCACAGCAGCCCTTGCCTTTTCATTCTTCACCTCCCCTTTGTTCAGGTAGTTGAGCTCCTTTGTATTTCTGTACCTGCGTGGGCTCCTTTAGGGCAGAGTTAATTGGAAAAGACCCTGATGTTGGGGAAGATAGAAGGCAGGAGGAGAAGAGGACGGCAGAGGACGAGATGGTTGGATGGTATCACCGACTCAATGGACATGAGTTTGAGCAAACTCTGGGAGACAGGGAAGGACAGGGAAGCCTGGCGTGCTGCAGTCTGTGGGGTCACAAAGAGTCGGACACAATTTAGCCACTGAACAACAGTATTGCTTTACTTTTGCTGGCCTGCTGGAAACGTCATCATAAAAAAATCTCGACCTATGGAGGTTTTATTAGGATGCAGCAAAATGCACAGGTGTTAGGTGTGCTGTTGGCTGGGTTTTGACACCTTTGCAACCCAAATCCTGGTTGAGAACATTTCCAGCACCCCTTCGGCTCCTTCAGGCAACCACAGATAGGAGGCTGTTAAAAACCGCATGTTATGAAAACATGTCAGACTCAACCCTGATTGATTTCTGTGTGTGTCTTCCTTCCTGCAGTTCATGCTGCCGACTGGTTATCTGAGAGCCTCCGTGTGCCACCCTTTCCCGTCCATCCTCAACCCATGGTTCCTGCTCTGGGTGCTCCCCACACCGCTCAAACAGGCAAGCAGTCAATACAGGCTGTTTCAAGGAATTTTACAATGTGGGTGGTGGGAGTAGGGGCGGCAATCGGAGGATAAGAGCTCAAAATCATCAGTAAATCCTTGTAGTGAAATGCCTGAAAATAAAGTTCATTCTATTCTAGGATGAGGATGGAATTAGGGCCACTGAGCTTGCGTGAAGGAAGGAAGAGACTGCTCTTGAAGCTGAAAGAAGCCCTGTTTCACTCAGAAGGTGATGAATGGATGCAAAGCCGTGGCAGAGAAGGAAACGTGGCTACAAGCACCAGAGCATGTAAGTATGGAAGGAATCAGGTGTCCTGGGGGCCTTCGGGTTTCCAGGGAAGCTGTCAAAAGGCAGGTTGCTTCTGCCACAGCAAAAGGGAAAGGCAAGATGAAATGGATGGCTCTTTCTCTGCCTCTTAACGCGCTTCCGTCAGCCCGTTGTACGGAAACTGGAGATTTGACAATGCATAAAACTGGAGACAACTCTGCTCACCCTTCCCTGAGCTGTCTTCCTGTCCATCTACGAAGCCACCTGGAGAGTTGCGCTGTCTGGGTTGGAACGCGGAACGGTGGCCAGCTCATCTGCGGTCCATTCTCAGGCGTCCCGGCCACACTGATGACACCCAGTCTTCCTAGGGAACCTCCCAGAAGAAGAACTCATGGCGTCTGGCTTGGGATCCGACCCCAGGGCCTAAGCCCATCTACTCCATCTCGCAGAGGCCTCGTATCTACCTTGCAAGCAAAGCCAGACTGGCAACATGCCGGGAACCCCAGTGGGTGTAGACAGGCAGCCTCCTGATTCTCAAGAGTTACCCAGCATCATCTCATCCTGTGGTGGCTTGCTCAGGAGGCTCCCAAACTGGTCTGCGTCTTGTATTTTTTTTCTGTGGGCATCTACACACAGTCCTCATGTGGCTAGGATTTCAGTAAAAAAAAATTTTTAACCTGAGAATTAATGTTTTTTTTTTTTTTTTTCTTTTCTGGTTTTCCACAGATGAACATCAAATACAGCAAACGCAGGAACCTACCTGCGGGAACTGACATGCCTGTTTTCCCTCACTTTCTTTGGCATCTTTGACCTTCAGTCTTTAGCCATCAACGGTTGTAAGGTCAGGTTTTTTCAGTCTTGGCATTATTCTTTTAAAACCTTATTTATTTATTTATTGGGCTGCCTCAGGTCCTAGTTGTGGCATGTGGAATCTTCATCTTGTCATGCAAATCTTTTGCCGTGGCCCACGGACTCTCTAGCTGTGGCTCGCGGACATCCTAGTTCCCAGACCAGGGGTCGACTCCGTATTCCCTGCAATGCAAGATCAATTCTCACAACCCCTGGACCACCAGGGAAGTCCCATCAGCCTTGGCATTACTGACATTTCTGACTGGATGGCCCCTTGGTTGTGGGGTTTCCCTGGTAGCTCAGTTGGTTTAAGAATCAGCCTGCAATGCAAGAGACCTCGGTTCGATTCCTGGGTCAGGAAGTTCCCCTGGGGAAGGGATAAGCTGCCTATCCCAGTATTCTTGGGCTTCCCTGGTGGCTCAGATGGTAAAGAATCCGCCTGCAATGTGGGAGACCTGGGTTTGATCCCTGAGTTGGAAAGATCCCCCTGGAGAAGGGAATGGCAAACCCACTCCAGTCTTGCCTGGAGAGTCCCATGGACAGAGGAGCCTGGCGAGTTACAGTCCATGGGGGGTCACAGAGAGTCGGCCCTTGGTTGTGGGGTGCGCTGCACATTCCAGGATGGTTAGCAACACCCCTAGTCTCTACCTACTCGACACCAGGATCACCCCTCTTTCCCGGGTGTGCTGACCAAAAATGTCTCCAGACATTGCCAAGCATTCCCTGGGGAGCTAAAGCACTTCAGTCAAGAACTGCTGCTATAGGGGAAACAGTCTGGGAAGTCAGGGGCAGATGTGTTCTTTTAAGGTGGTCATTTCTGCTGCAAAGCCATTTAGAAAGTATGGACACACTTGCCTCTCCCTTATAGGAAGGACGCTTACTCCTTGGAAGAAAAGTTATGACCAACCTAGATAGCGTATTCAAAAGCAGAGATATTACTTTGCCGACTAAGGTCCGTCTAGTCAAGGCTATGGTTTTTCCTGTGGTCGTGTATGGATGCGAGAGTTGGACTGTGAAGAAGGCTGAGTGCCGAAGAATTGATGCTCTTGAACTGTGGTGTTGGAGAAGACTCTTGAGAGTCCCTTGGACTGCAAGGAGATCCAACCAGTCCATTCTGAAGGGGATCAACCCTGGGATTTCTTTGGAAGGAATGATGCTAAAGCTGAAACTCCAGTACTTTGGCCACCTCATGCGAAGAGTTGACTCACTGGAAAAGATTCTGATGCTGGGAGGGATTGGGGGCAGGAGGAGAAGGGGACGACCGAGGATGAGATGGCTGGATGGCATCACTGACTCGATGGACGTGAGTCTGAGTGAGCTCCGGGAGATGGTGATGGACAGGGAGGCCTGGCGTGCTACGATTCATGGGGTCTCAGAGAGTCAGACACGACTGAGCAACTGAACTGAACTGAACTGAACTGANGAAACTCCAGTACTTTGGCCACCTCATGCGAAGAGTTGACTCACTGGAAAAGACTCTGATGCTGGGAGGGATTGGGGGCAGGAGGAGAAGGGGACGACCGAGGATGAGATGGCTGGATGGCATCACTGACTCGATGGACGTGAGTCTGAGTGAGCTCCGGGAGATGGTGATGGACAGGGAGGCCTGGCGTGCTACGATTCATGGGGTCTCAGAGAGTCAGACACGACTGAGCAACTGAACTGAACTGAACTGAACTGAACACCCAAGTGGGAAACTATTTGGGTATGATGATGGACAGTTCACTTTGGTAGCTGCACGGTGTGAGCTGATAAGTATTGGGACCTCAAAGGTAATGTCTCCAATAGGGAGGAAAATATATATATATATATATATATAAGTGCTGCAGGTAATCCATCTCTTTTAAGTCATGCTTTTACCCTTGGTCTCTTTGGCAGTTACCCAAATTATAAGACTTGTCACTCACTTCTGCTTAGTAACCTTCCTTTGAAACTCAGGAAGTACCCCGCATGCAGCCTTGTCAATGGGGAATCATTAACTTGGAGCAGACAAAATGTATATGTTTAATTGTTTTTAATGAAATAAATTCCCAGGGTGCCCCCTGCGATTTAATTGGCTCACAGTTTCACAAGGAGGCGAGTCACAGCTGCCATCTGCCATTATTCACTTTTGCACTTGCAAGCAGAAAAGGAGGCTTGCTTTTAGGAGACATGGAATTTCACCTTTTTGATTTTAAGCCCCGCCCCACCCCAGCCTATTTCCCAAAGTAAAAGGAAGTGGATTAACAGAGGAGGAAGGAAGACTCGTGAGACCTTCTCTGTTGGCACCTGTTTACTCCTCATTGGAGAAGTGGTGTTTCAAGGAAAACTAAGATGATGACAAAGCTTTTTAGAGTTCATTAGAATGTTAGTCAGGCTGTGGTACACTCCTGCTTTACAGGAAAAACTGGAAGCCAGGTCTTTACGGGGCTCAGAAATGTGTACCTCGGCACCTTCTCTTTAGCTGTGAGAAGACAGCAATGTCAGCTTAATTGTCAATGAAATCACTGCAGATGGTGACTGCAGCCATGAAATTAAAAGATGCTTATTCCTTGGAAGAAAAGTTATGACTAATCTAGGCAGCATATTAAAAAGCAGAAATTACTTTGTCAACAAAGGTCTGTCTAGTCAAGGCTATGATTTTTCCAGTAGTCATGTATGGATGTGAGAGTTGGACTGTAAAGAAAGCTGAGTGCCAAAGAATTGATGCTTTGGAACTGTGGTGTTGGAGAAGACTCTTGACAGTCCCTTGGACCCCAAGAAGATCCAATCAGTCCATCCTAAAGGAGATCAGTCCTGGGTGTTCATTGGAAGGACTGATGTTGAAGCTGAAACTCCAATACCTTGGCCACCTCATGCGAACATGACTCATTTGAAAAGACCCTGATGCTGCGAAAGATTGAAGGCAGGAGGAGAAGGGGACGACAGAGGATGAGATGGTTGGATGGCATCACCAACTCGATGGCCATGAGTTTGAGCAGACTCCAGGAGTTGGTGATGGACAGGGAGGCCTGGCGTGCTGCGATTCATGGGGTCGAAAAGAGTCGGACACAACTGAGCGACTGAACTGAACTGAACTGAACCCTACATGTCACTACACAGGCCAAGCTTCTCCCGTCTCCTACCCTTTCTTCATCCCTTTCTCCTTCCCTTCTTTCCTTCCTCACTCCCTCCCCCTCCCTTTTCATGTGCTTCACTTAAGAATCCAAAGAACTCTAGCCCTGCTTCAGATTCTGGGACTTCCCTGGTGGTCCAGTGGCTAAGAATCTGCCTGCCAATGCAAGGGACCCAGGTTCCATCCCAGGTCAGGGAAGATCCCACAGGCGGCAGAGCAACTAAGCCGGTGACCTTCAAAGACCGAAGCCTGAGCGCCTAAAAGCCTGTGCTTGGTGACAAAGAGGAATCACTGCAATGAGAAGTCCATGTACCGCAACTAGAGAGTAGCCCCTACTTGCTGCAAATAGGGAGCACCTGTGTGCAACAACAAAGGCTGAGTGCAGGAAAAAAAAACCCCACACACAACTTTTTAAAAAATCAATGAAATAAATAAAACCTCATTTCAGTTCAGTTCAGTCATTCAGTCATGTCCGACTCTCTGTGACCCCATGGACTGCAGCATGCCAGGCCTCTCTGTCCATCACCAACTCCCAGACTCCACCCAAACTCACGTCCATCGAGTGGCTGATGCCATCCAACCATCTCATCCTCTGTCGTCCCCTTCTCCTCTCGCCTTCAATCTTTCCCAGCTGGGAACGACTGCTGGGAAATAAAGCCTAGATTTATTTTTTAACGACAAAAAAGGAGTCTTGACTCTGGGATGGGAAGTTTCAGATTGTGCCCTTTGGTACCATGGGGATATCGGCTTCCCATCAAAATCACCCCTACTTTGGAAGTGTCTCAGACTTCCCAGGCATCAAACTGAATTGCATCTCCCCCACCCAACTCTGCTCCTTTCTCGTCTTGTTTACTAAAATGGATCCATCCTCCAACTTGCCATCCTGCCTGAAGTCTTTAAATCACTTTTTAGCTCCATCTCAGCCAATATTCACTCAGTGACTTCACTTTCACTTTTCACTTTCATGCACTGGAGAAGGAAATGGTAACCCACTCCAGTGTTCTTGCCTGGAGAATCCCAGGGACGGCGGAGCCTGGTGGGCGAAGCCTGGTGGGCACAGAGTCGGACACGACTGAAGCGGCTTAGCAGCAGCAGCTGTAGTAGCCAACATTCATACAGAAAAGAGCAGATGTGATATTTTAAGCTCCCTGAAATTTTCACCATGTAAATGCTTTCATGAAACTGGCACCAAATGAAGAAGTGAGACAGTATTGGCGCCCTATGAATAGTGTTTTCCTCTTTTGAGCTGATTCTTTTTCCAGATCTCATGAACTCTGAACTCTGTTTCCTCCTAGAACCCTCTTTCCCCTTGGGTTCATCTTCTCATTGGTCTCTCAGTCCATATCTGTGTCCCTTCCTATCTTTTATCCTGCTCACTGGCAGCCTCAGGCTACAGAACATCCCGACTATCATCTGTTCCCGGTTCAGAAAACTTCCCCCGTAGTAAGGGGTGAAAACTCTTTCTCATCAAGAATGCAAGGTTCTCGAGGACCAGCCTGCAACCTGTATTTCCAGCTCTGCTCTCCAGAGCTCTGCCTCATACAGCTCATAGCTGAGTCGAGTGAAAATCCACTGACCTCAGGGCTCCAGTCCCATGGACAGGGGAGCTACGGTCCTTAGCATCGCAAAGAGTCAGACACAAGTGAAGCGACTCAGCATGCTTGCGTGCTGGAAACAGTGTGAGCCATGAACAGCTGACTAGTCATAGATATTCAACACACATGGGGCCCCGAGGAAGGTGTCACAGATTTTCACCCTCGCAGCAACCTTAGAAGAGACATGCTATCGTCAACCCCCTTTACTGGAAACTGAGTAACTTAGCCAAAGTCACAGGACTGCATTTAGCTTCAGAGGCTCTGACCTTGGGACTTGTGCTTGTAAGCAGGACGTATACCAGGGTTTTCCAGGCCTATGATTTTGCCCACGCTGTTCCACTCTGCGGGGCCTGCATTGACAACTTTTCTTTCAATCCACAACTGGCTCAGTCTGAAAAAGCTAGGCAAGTATACTTCCTCCTCCAACGAACTCTTCTGGGTTTCCTTCAACTAGAAGTTGGCTCTGAACATACCAACCATTGTAGCTTTCCTGTGTGACACACATCCTTCATTGAACTCACTGATTTAACGAACATGGTTGATTCTTATTATTTGCAGTAGTGATGGAAACTCCAAAGTCACCAGGAACTCTGAGTGGACACTAAACCACTGCTCCTAGGAGACAGACAGAGTTGGGTTCCTTTGAGTCTCTGCTACAATATTCCATCAATGGATCAGTACCTATGCTTCTTTTTTATGCATGGGCCCTGTTCACACACACCATATTTAATAAATGCTACTGATTTCATTCACACGGAGCTCGTGGCCGGCACCATAACTCATGCATGGAAGACGTTCAGCTAACACACATATTTTCTCCAGAAGGCACTCCACAGCCTTCTCAGGCTTAGGAGATCAAACAGCACTTCTGCATTTGTGGGTCATTTTAAACGGTGATATCATCAGTAAAAAGCACCAACAGGCAAAAAAACAAAAACAAAAACAAAAACAGTGGCACTAAATGGGCTGTGAAAAACCTCAGCTGGCAACACGCTTGTCAAACAACCAAACATTTTTCACCGTTGAGTATGTGTCTTTGAATGACTGTGAAAGCACCAGGACTATTGATTTCAATAAATAACTCTTATTGAGATTTCACAAGTAATGAGGACGGACGCTATTCATTTCAGCCTTGGGTTACTGTTATTGAATGAGCGCCTCTCTTTCCTGATAAGTTATACTCTCCTCAAGAAGCAGAGCCATGTTTTATTCATCTCTAGGCTTCCCCCACAACAAGCCCAATGTCCTTCTCACTTTATGGGCTCAATAAATAATTTATTAAATTAATTAAAATGAAAAGGAGGAGACAGGTAGTGGCTCAGAGGTTCATGATGTCATTTCTTCACTGTATCTGGCTTTCCTTCAGATATTTTTGGTCAACCAGATGGCCCAGCTTCCCTGGTGGCTCAGCTGATAAAGAGTTTTGCCTGCAGTGTGGGAGACCCGGGTTCGATTCCTGGGTGGGGAAGATCCCCTGGAGAAGGAAATGGCAAACCACTCCAGGATTCTTGCCTGGAAAAATCCCATGGGCGGAGGATCCTGGCAGTCTACAGCCCACGGGATTCCGAAAGGGTCGGACACGACTGAGTGACTTCACTTTCAGATGGCTTATGTCATCAAGATACCTTCTGCAATGTCTCATTGTCCACCCCCATCCCCCAAAGCGTTTCTTCTTCTTTTAACACCAAAGGTATCGGGGAGTGAGAAGGAATGGGTATTTTTACCCTTGGAAATGTGCCATCCAAGGTAAACAAATGCAATGAAATACTTTGGTGACTCTTCCCAGCCCCCTTGTGATGTTTCAGGAAATCATACCACCCACGTGTGGACAATGGCCCCATGACCCTGTGAAGGGGTGGGGGTGGGGCAGTGGGAGAAAGGAAACAGGCTCTGGGCCACGGGTCCTCTTTACTCCTGACAGAAGCAGGGTTTTCACCAGGCACAACCCTGTGGATTCCCTTCTTCATCATCCTTGGTTAATGCCTCCAACTTGTGAAAAAGACATTAATGATTTTCTCCTCTTGCTTCCCCCCACTACTTAATAAAGTTGGCTTGCCTCTCCTCCCCCATCATCCTTTGCATTTTGAATGGAATGCAAAAATAATGAAGTTGTTGCATTCAACATCCGTGATTTTTAGCTATGTAGACTTTATATATCAAATCAACATTTTTTTTCCATTGCCATGACTACAAGGAGATCCAACCAGTCCCTCCTAAAGAAAATCAGTCCTGGACATTCACTGGAAGGACTGATGTTGAAGCTGAAACTCCAATCCTTTGGCCACCTGATGCAAAGAGCTGACTCATTGGAAAAGATCCTGATGCTGGGAAAGATCGAAGGCAGGAGGAGAAGGGGGCGACAGAGGATGAGATGGTTGGATGGCATCACCAACTCGATGGACATGAGTTTGAGTAAACTCCGGGAGTTGGTGATGGACAGGGAGGCCTGGCATGCTGCAGTCCATGGGGTCGCAAAAAGTCCAACACGACTGAGTGCAGAACTGAACTGAACTGAACTGAACAGCTCTATCTCTACAATGATTATATGTGATTTTCCACTGCTACAGGAGACAGGGAATTATTTTACCAAGCAAGAAAAAAGGCAGCTTTGGGAGCAATTTAAGAATCTGATGATGTTCAAGGTAATATTTTGAGGACAGATATGTAGCCAGACTTCTCAAAGTTTAAAAACAATGTCCATTCAGGATATTCTATTCAGGGCTGTGTCAAAGGAGAATCCAATGGAGATGTCTGATTTTCAACTCTTTTGCCCTATTCTTTCTTAAATTTTCAAAAAATCCCACATAAGAGAATGTAATTAGGAAAACAGAAACAAATACTACTGCAGATTGTAGGAACCGGCCACGATCCTTCACTGGTTACTTGCATGCATGCCCGTTTGCAATATGATTCTGCGATGACCCCCATCAGTAGCTTACATCTATTTTCCCTTCCTTTTGAATCTGGCCTGGCCTTGTAATTTGCTTTGGTCAACAGAATGTTATAGCAGGGACAGTGTGTGAGTTCCAGGCGTAGACATCAAGAGCCTTATACCCCTCTTCCCTCTGTGAAATCTGTCTAGTCTGTTGGCCTGGGCGGGGGTGGGGGGTGCGGAACGGGTGGCAGACCAGGTATGGCAGAGACAAATCCTCTCCTGAGCAGTCAGTCTTCAGTGCCCCTGGAAGCCAACTACAGATTCGTGACTGAGCTCAGATAAGACTGAGTCCAGCCACTGAGTTCCCCCCAGCTTACAGAATCATGAACAAAGTAAATGGTGGTTGTTTTCAGTCATTAAGTTTTTGGCAATGCTTGTTACGCAAAAAACGCTGACTGATACAAACATCCGAACAGGGTCTAAAATTTTAATCTAGTGAGCAGACAAGAGTAGTCACCTGAAAATTATTTTCTAGCTACTCCAAAGCAGCAGTTTTTAGAGGATTTTAAAAAATTCTTAATTAAAAAAAAAATTTGCCTTTAGCAATTACAGTAGTCTTTTTGGGGGGAGTGATCAGAATTGTTAACCTTTGCCCTGTGAGTACAAGTCTATGCATTTCTCCTTAGTAGGGAGCAACAGAATTGGGAATATTGAGGAGAAAGAGAAACGTCCTCTGACAAGGACTTTGATTACTAGGAAATAAGACAAAGAAAGTAAGAAAATATTACAACCCCAAACAATGCTACTGTCTCCTAGAATTTGCATTCTGTAAGCCAACAGAGAAGAAAGAGGGTGCAGAAGTTCTAGTGGAGGATTTTCCTTCAACAAGAATTGAAAATCTCCGCTAAGAACCTTTCTATATTGATCAAGCCTTTCTATATCTATCTTTCTAAGTAGGTAAGAGATATTTCTATAGCTTATCTAATTTACAAGCATTAAGTGAAATATGTGTAGCAAAGCTAATCAGAATGGCTATTAAGAGCAAAACCTTTCATGCTGGAACACAGAAAACTCATCTGAGGTTGTTTCTGTACCATGAATTACATTAAAATCGTTCTGAGCTGTTTGAACGGTGTGCCTTCACAGAGACACATTTTGTGCCCAATTATGTTGAGCGTGATCAATAACTGTTTGCTACAAAAGTGACAGGAGAGTGATTGAAACAGGCAGATACAATCGATTTCGAGGAAGCCGGTCTACGTCTACTGAATCTGCAGTGTTCGTTCTGTCTTTAATGTTCTCAGAAGACAGCAGTCTGGTCTTCAAGAACCCAGGCAATCTTACGTTCGCCTGTGAAAGCATTTATGTCCACGGGGTCGTGAAGAGTCGGGCACAACTGAGCGACTTCACTTTCACTTTTATGCATGAGAGGACATGGCAACCCACTCCAGTGTTCTTGCCTGGAGAATTCCAGGGACAGAGGAGCCTAGTGGGCTGCCGTCTATGGGGTCGCACAGAGTCGGACACGACTGAAGCAACTTAGCAGCAGCAGCGGCGGCCAGCACTCCTGCCTGGGGAATCCCATGGACAGAGAGGAGCCTGGTGGGCTCTGGTCCATGGGGTTGCGGAGAGTTGGACACGACTGAGTGACTAATACTATGGCTGCTATACTCCGGGCTCTGGGAACCCCCATCTGACAGTCCCATGCATGCTCACCCCTCCTGTTAGGCTGTAAAATGCAGATGCTGGCAGACGGCCCAGCCCTGAGATGCAAGAGGTCGGCATCCGGAAACGATGACCCTGTATGCAAGACGGCAAAAGAGACACAGATGTAAAGAACAGACTTTTGGACTCTGTGGGAGAAGGCGAGGGTGGGATGATCTGAGAGCACAGCATTGAAACACGTCTATTACCATATGTGAAATAGATCACCAGGGCAAGTTCGATGCATGAAGCAGGGCACTCAAAGCCGGTGCTCTGGGACAACCCAGAGGGATGAGGTAGGGAAGGAGGTGGGAGGGGGGTTTGGGATGGGGCGGGGGGAGACATGTACACCTGTGGCTGATTCATGTCGCTGTATGGCAAAAACCACCACAATATTGTAAAGTAATTAGCCTCCAGTCAAAATAAGTGAAAGTGCAAGTTGCTTATTAGTGTCTGACTCTTTGTGACCCCATGGAGTATGCAGTCCATGGCATTCTCCAGACTAGAATACTGGAGTGAGCAGCCTTTCCTTTATCCAAGGGGATCTTCTCAGTCCAGAGATTGAAACCAGGTCTCCCGCATTGCAGAGAGATTCTTTACCAGCTGAGCCACTGGGGAAGCCCAAGAATATGAGTGGATAGCCTACCCCTTCTCTCCAGGGGATCATCCCCACCCAGGAATTGAACTGAGGTCTCCTGCATTGCAGGCAGATTCTTTACCAGCTGAGCTATCAGGGAAGCCCAATAATAATAATAATAATAGAAACATCAGCGTCCTTACATGCCTGTGTGAAGCACAATCTCCCCTCCCCCACTCCAGAGACTCAGTAACTGGCCCGTCTGGTGATGCTCACTGGGATGGATTAGTGGTCTTCTTGCCCTGGTGGTTCTCTACTGGCGATGCACGTTGCTGAGTTTCTATGATGCATCTTCCTTAACAGGTCCCTTAGAAATCTTCCCACTGGATGTTTCATCACCTAGCCTCCTCCTTGGCACGCATTGGTTAATGGGAGTGACTCAGGTCCTTTTACTAGCCTGTGTTACAATTTCTCCGCAGCCCTGGAAGTCAGCTCTTTTTGGCAGCTGTCCTTGGCTGACACTCCCCCTGCACCTTCAGATCCATATGAGAAGTGACTCTGTGTGCGGAGACACCCAGCCAGTGCAGGGCTGGGCGTAGTGGAGAGCCTGGGGCCAAACCAAGCCATACAAAACCCCATCTGCCTGACCTTTAATTGGTTGACTCTGTGTGTCTTTCTTATCCCAAGGATCTCCAGAGTCCTTTGCTCTCAGCAGCACACCCTCAAATCAAATAAAGGTTTCCGAGTAGAAAGAATAGCAGAGATGTTGCCGTTTTTTGCTCACGTAGCCTGAGGTGAGGTGAGGTGTTACACTCAGTCATGTCTAACTCTTTGCAACCCCACAGACTGTAGCCCAGCAGGCTCCTCTGTCCATGGGACTCTCCAGGCAAGAATACTGGAGGCGGTTGCCATTCCCTTCTCCAGGGGATCTGCTCAACCCAGGGTTCAAACCGGGGTCTCTCGCATGGCAGGCCGATGTATTACCACTGAACCACCCAGGAAGCTATATAGCTTATCCAATGAATAAGGGTTGATGCTGAAGCTCCAATAGTTTGGACCTGATGCAAAGACCTGATTCACTGGAAAAGACTCTGACACTGAGAAAGATTGAGGGCAGGAAGAGAAGGGGACAACAGAGGACGAGATGGTCGGATGGCATCATCGACTCAATGGACATGGGTTTGGGTGGACTACGGGAGTTGGTGATGGACAGGGAGGCCTGGCGTGCTGCAGTCCATAGGGTTGCAGAGTCAGACACGACGTGGCGACTGAACAGCAACCTATCGGGAGTGTTCTGCAGAATCCTCGGACCTTTCCTCTTTGCTGACTCATAGTAACACTGAGGGAACAAGAAACCGGTGGGGATAAGAGAGAAGAAAGCCCTGCCACTCTGCAACTCTGGGAGAGTAAAGTTTGTTCCTGCAACTCTTTGCTTGCTTGGTTCAAAGCTTTGTCCCCTAGACCCTCCAGGCCAGGAGATCTTCAGCTAGCGGGTGGGACGGAGGGGTAAGGGGATCCCCTCCAGGAAGTGTGTGGGTTACAAAGTGTCTGTGGGACCCTGAAGTCTTGAGGGACTTCACACGCTGAAACGCTGGCTCCTGCGATGCGTGCAATGGGTTTCGCTTCCTGCAGGCTTCCCCGAAACACTCACCAGCTTGTTGACCGTTATCACCATGCTGCACAATTTATGAAAGCTTCT
Source organism: Connochaetes taurinus (assembly GCA_006408615.1). Classification (NCBI taxonomy): domain Eukaryota; kingdom Metazoa; phylum Chordata; class Mammalia; order Artiodactyla; family Bovidae; genus Connochaetes; species Connochaetes taurinus. Next base: position 38,971 of record SJXO01005421.1, on the reverse strand, counting down.
CAGAAGCTATCTGAGTAATCTTTTTATTTGCTTCCTATTTTACCCTAAACTTTTTTTTTTCTTTCCTTTTGCATCTAGGCCTCCTGGGGTATTTTTACAATGTTTCCGTAGTTTAAATGGAACTCATCTCCTGAGGCAAAAAAAAAAAAAAAAAAAATTTTCAGGGAAAGAAGACAGAGTTTTGCCAGATGGGATCCTTCCAGAAACAAATGGGTTGCTACAAAGAAGACCAGCTCCTCATCCCGAGTGTCGTGGAGTTAAGGGATGGACGTCTGGGAGAAGAGATATGACTGGAAGACCTCGTTCTAGATGCTCAGAGATGGAGGCTGGTGTCCACTGTGGTCCAGTGCAAATTAATCAACCCTATCCTCCCAAACCAGTCCACCCTAAAGGAGATCAGTCCTGAGTGTTCATTGGAAGGACTGATCTTAAAGCTGCAGCTCCAATCCTTTGGCCATCTGATGGGAACAGCTGACTCACTGGAAAAGACCCTGATGCTGAGAAAGATTGAAGGCGGGAGAAGGGGATGACAGAGGATGAGATGGTTGGATGGCATCACCCACTCAATGGATGTGAGTTTGAGTAAACTCCGGGGGTTGGTGATGGACAGGGAGGCCTGGCGTGCTTCAGTCTAAGGGGTCGCAAAGAGTCAGACACGACTGAGCGACTGAACTGAACTGAACTTATCCCCCCCAAGTATAGAGAGTGCATCGTGTTTAAGAAAGATTCCACCAGGCTTCCCTGGTGGTCCAGTGGTTCAGAATCTACCTGGTCATGCCAGGGGACATCAGTTCGATCCCAGCTTCGGGAAGATTTCAAGGACAAACTATTGAGCCCATGCGCTGCAAGCAGAGAGTGGCCTGAGCAATGAAGACCCAGCGCAGTCAATAAGAAATACAAATAATTCCCCAGTCTGGCGGATTTCTGTCTCAAGAATATAACAAAAACATCTTACAGGTGGAGGATTTCTTCAAGTGAAGAAAAGGGTGAAGTCACTCAGTCGTGTCCGACGCTTTGTGACCCCATGGACTGCAGCCTGCTGACTGTAGCCCACCGGGCTCCTCTGTCCATGAGGATTCTCCAGGCAAGGATATTGGAGTGGGCCGCCATGCCCTTCTCCACGGGAATCTTCCCGACCCAGGGATCGAACCCAGGTCTCCTCCACTGCAGGCAGACTCTTTACTGTCTGAGCTACCGGGGAAGCCCAGGTTAAGAAAGTCACCTGCTAAGAAGACAGGGGTGTGTTTTCCGAGCATCAGATGCCTGCCTTTCCAGTCTTCCCTCCGATCGGATGTCGGGATTGTCACCAGGCAGCAAACAGAGTGTATCTGTACGTTTCACAATCTGGCTCGGGAGATGGAGAAGCTAGACACAGCAGTGTCAGGAGCTTTTGGACAGGTACCTTGAATCCAGCGTGGCTGGAGAGGCCACTTTAGGGCACTCATGTCCTCAGAATTTTGCTGCTTGACTCATTGCTTCTGTGGCATTTCGAGATGCCTTTAGATGCCATGTGTCAGTGACCTGGCATTCCCGCCAAGGATGTCTAAGAACCAAGCACGGCAGCAAGAACATGAGAGGGCTCACCCTGCTTCTGCGGGGGAGCTAGACTCTTGAGAGGCCCTTGGACTGCAAGGAGATCCAACCGGTCCATCCTAAAGGAGATCAGCCCTGGATGTTCATTGGAAGGACTGATGCTGAAGCTGAAACTCCAGTCCTTTGGCTACATGATGCAAAGAGCTGACTCATTTGAAAAGACTCTGATGCTGGGAAAGATTGAAGGTGGGAGGAGAAGGGGACAACAGAGGATGAGATGGTTGGATGGCATCACGCACTCAATCGACGTGAGTTTGAGCAAGCTCCAGGAGTTGGTGATGGACAGGGAGGCCTGGTGTGCTGCGGTTCACGGGGTCGCTCAGTCATGTCCGAGCTGAACTGAGTGCGCTTCACGATTGCCTGAGGCCTGAGACAGCCACGAAGTTCAGCTGGGCCACTGTGTCTTCAAGGGTGGATGTATCAGCCACCTGGGGTGTTTGTCACAAAGGCAGACGCCCGGGACGTCAGCCTTGGAGCTGTAGCCCTCGGGGCTGGGCAGATTTCTGCTCAAGGTCTCCCCGCCAAGGAACCCTGGCTGACAAGTGACAGATTCCAGTGACAATCCTTTACGACCACGCTTTCCAACTTAACCCGCGCTGCGGAGGCCAACGCTGGGCAAGTGACTTCAAGACCTTTTTGAGCAAGGGACAACCTGAGTTTTGTGAAATGTACATATTTGGCCCACAACACATCCTCACTTGTGTTTTTGGATGTTTTGCGAATTAGTCGAGAAATATACGGCAAACAAGAAAAATAAGGAAACTGATTTTTTTTTTAATGTACACTGCATGTTTTCCCTGTACAGACACTAACGCTGTGAAAAAGGAATTTGGCGACTGAGAAAAGCCAAAGCATTTGAAACGCTAATTCTGATAGAATGAATTATTTGGGCACCGGGTTATTGCATCACCTTGTGATTGGGAAAATGTCTTCTTTCTTTCTTTCCTTAGCTAGGTAAAAGACTGACTGACGTTGGGCTTCCCTGGTGGCTCAGACGGTAAAGAATCTGCGTGCAATGCAGGAGCCCCAAGTTCGATCAGTCGGGAAGATCCCCTGGAGGAGGGCACTGCAACCCACTGCAGTATTCTTGCCTGGAGAATCCCATGGGCAGAGGAGCTGGCGGGCTACAGCCCATCATGGGGTGGAGCCACAGGTGGTGGGGCCCAGCCTCCACTGACCTCACTGAATGCACTGCCTCCCGCTGAATTCTGCGTCTATTCTGAATCATTTTTCCAGTGGGTCTGCTCTGGTTTTTCCTCTTCATGGTCCTAAGAGAATGGGTCTGGGAGGATAACCAGGAGGGGTCTTTCAGAAGAAGCAGAGCATCAGAGGAGCTTTTTTTTTTTTTAAGTTTGTAATGTTTCTAGAATGACGTTAGGGGTTTCAGAGGAGACCCTGGCCTGTGGATTCTTCCCTCCTGAAGGAAAAACCTGCCCAACACCCAAGGTGCCCGCAGCAGGATCCAGTCCCAAATGCCAACGCTGCCAGAGTTGATGTAAATGAAAAACAAACAAACAAACAAAAAAACACTTATCAAGGAGTGCTCCTGAATGCCATCCCAAATCCCCTAGCAATAATCTAGCATTATTTTTTCTCTGGGAGAAGGCTTCATGACTCAGCATGCAGAATATTAACTGACAGGAAAATACCTCCCCAAAGAAAAACTCTGGAGTACTCCGAGTGCTTCCAACGGGAGCAAAGTGAAGAAATGCAGCAGTGCATTGGGAAGCAACAACGGTGAGAAAAGGGATGGGTGGAATCAGAGCTCCCACCCTGGCTGCCCATGGCAATGTCTAGGCATTAAAAAAATTTTTTTGACTGCACTGCACGGCTTCCCTGATTTCTGTTCCCCAACGAGGGACTGAATCTGGCAGCTTGACTCTGATAGCTTGAAATCCAAACCACTAGGGCACCTGAGAACTTTCCTTTTAAAAGCAGCCTCCCCCGCAACCCGCACCCCTCCTTTGTATCTCTAAAGAAAGTGAAAGTCGCTCAGTCATATCCGACTCTTTGCGCCTCCTTGGACTACACAGTCCAGGAAACTTTCCAGGCCAGAATACTGGAGTGGGTAGCCTTTCCCTTCTCCAGGGCATCTTCCCCACCCAGGGATTGAACCCAGGTCTCCCACATCGCAGGCGGATTCTTCACCCGCTGAGCCAGCAGGGAAGCCCTCCAAATAACTTAAAAAAAATTCCGATGGGTGGACCACATCCCAGAGCTAAGGAACCCAAGTCCCTGGGGGTGGCGTTCTGGCCGTCCTGTTTTTGAAGAGCAGGGAATGAGTGATTTAGGAGCAGTGGGTGAGTGGAGGCCCACAAGATGCCACACAGATGGTTCTTGGGTTCTCAAGTGAGAAGAAAGGAGAGCTAGGCCAGGGCTGGTGAGGAGGAGCTTTGCAAAGGAGTAGAAGGTTGGGGCTTCCATAGTAGTTCAGCCGGTAAAGCATCCGCCTGCAATGCAGGAGACCTGGGTTTGATCCTTGGGTCGGGAAGATCCCCTGGAGAAGGAAATGTTAACGCACTCCAGTATTCTTGCCTGGAGAATCGCATGGACAGAGGAGCCTGGCGGGCTACACTCCATGGGGTTGCAAAGAGTCGGACTCGACGGAGCGACTTAACACGCACACAGAAGGCCAGGGCAGGAAGGGGGAGCCCCCTGTGGGGAGGCCCGAGGCGGATGAGAGCAGAAAAGCCATCTGGTAGGAGGCGGGGCCAGGACCGGATGCTCACTCATGACCGCCAAGGTGCACAGAGGTGGGGTCGTCAGGCCCGGGTCCCTCCTCTGGGTGAGACCGGGTGTGGGCAGAGTGGGCCTCCGTTTCTAGAACACTGTGACCCACAGCTAAAGGAAGCGATCTCAGGCCCACATAACAAAGACCTACACTCCCCTGGGGACCAAGCCACTGGCGGAGGAAGATGGTTCAGCTGGGTGGGTTGAATGGGGTTCACCGGGGTACCGTGCTCTTTTACACGAGTGAGGATGAGCCAAAGCCAAAGTGTCAGTCACTCAAGTCAAGTTTGACTCGTTGAGACCCCCATGGACTGTAGACCTGGCCAGGCTCCTCTGTCTGTGGGATTTCTCCGGGTAAGGATATTGGAGTGGGCTGCTGATTCTTCCTCCAGCGGGTCTTCCCCACCAGGGGATCAAATCCGTGTCTCATGTTTCCTGCACTGGCTGGCAATTTGTTTACCACTAGTGACACCGGGCAAGACCCAGGTCTGTGTCAGGGGTGCCTTTTCACGAAAATTGCATTATACTAGTGCGTTTAAAAAAGTAGTTTTGTTGAGATACAATTTACATGCCATAGCACTTCCCTGGTGGCTCAGCTGGTAAAGAATCTGCCTGCAATGCGAGAGACCTGGGTTCAGTCCCTGGGTTGGGAAGATCCCCTGGAGAAGGGAAAGGCTACCCACTCCAGCATTCTGGCCTGGAGAATCCCATGGACTGTATAGTCTATGGGGCTGCAAAGAGTCGGACACGACTGAGTGTCTTTTGCTTCACTTCACTTTACATACCATAAAATCCACCCACGGTAAAATGTGCAAATCAGTGTTATCTCCCAGTCTACTTGGATGTGTCTTTAAGTTAATTTTAAATTTATTTATTTGTTTATTTATTTTTGGCTGTTCTGGGGTCTTCGTTGCCATGTACCGGTTCTCTCTAGTCGTGGTGATTTCTCTGGTTGAGGTGATTTCTCTAGTTGGGCTGCTCTCTAGCTGCAGCGCTCAGGGTTATATTGGCAGTGACTTCTCTTGGAGCAGAACACAGCCTCCAAGGCGTACCCAGGCTTCAGTAGCTTGGGTCATGGGCCTTGCTTTCCCTTGGCACATGAGAGCTTCCCGGGCCAGGGATCAAACCTGTGTCCCCTGCTCTGGTGCTTGGATTCTTCACCACTGGGGCACCAGGGAAGCGCTTTCAGTATATTTCTTTCTTTTTTTTTTAATATTTATTTTACGTATTTATTTGGCCGTGCTGAGTCTTCACGGCAGCACTCGCAATCAATCTTTGCTGCAACGTGCCATCTCTCAGTTGCAGCATGTGGATTCAGTTCCCCAACGAGGGATGAAACCCAGCCCCCTGCGTTGAGAGCACGGAGGCACTTAGCCGCTGGACCACCCGGGAAGTCCCAGTTTCAGTGTATCTTGCGTTGTGCAACCATAACTCCACATCTAGTTTCAGACATCTTTCATCACCCCCAACAGAGCTGACAACCACCTAGAGCTGTCCCTTCCTAGAGCTGACAACCACCTAGAGCTGTCCCCTCCTAGAGCTGACAACCACCATTTGGCTACCTCCTGTCTCTGGAGGTTGATCCATCCTGGACATTTCACAGAAATGGCCTCAAACGACTGTCAGCCTTTGGTGTCCCAGAACAACATGGTTGGATGACATCACCAACTCAATGGACATAAGTCTGAGCGAACTCCAGGAGTTGGTGATGGACAGGGAGGCCTGGTGTGCTGCAATCCATGGGGTCCCAAAGAGTCGGACACAACTGAGCGACTGAACTGAACTGAGTTGATAACGTGTCTGAGTTGCTACTGCTTTGCAGACCTACCAGTACCCCTCTTTTTCCGGCTGACTCAGATTCTGCTCTGTGGACAGATCACATTCTGTTTATCCAACATTTGTTGATGGACATCCAGGGTGTTTCCACTTTTTGACTTCTGTGAACAAAGCTGCTGTGAAAACTCACAGAGGAGTTCATGTGGACGCGTGTCTTTTTATCTCCGGGTATTCAGATATGCTCGGTCACGCTATAACATCGACGCTGTTGACACAAAGAACAGAAAAGTCGCTATGTGAGGGTTCTGCGGAGATACAAGGCTGGCCCTGGCATGAGTTCTCCACTGCAGAGCAGAAGCTGAGGGGTGGTGCTTTGTGAAATGAAAGCTCTGCTTCTTTCTCTCATCTCTTCTTTTCACAGTCCAGTCAAAGTGTGCTAAAACACAACTCAGGGCAACGATTTGCTCACCAAATCTGTGTGACAGGCACCAAAGAGGTACTCATACCAGTTCACCATCCTGATGTTTGGAGAAGGAAATGGCAACTCACTGCAGTATTTTTGCCATGGAGACTCCCATGGACAGAGGGGCCTGGTGGGCTGCAGTCCATGGGGTTGCAAAGAGTCGGACACGACTGAGCGAGTGAGCTTAGTAATCTAAGTAACGTGGAGAAAGAAATGGCAACCCAGTTTTTGCCTTCTTGCCTGGAGAATCCCATGGACAGAGGGGCCCGGCGGGGTACAGTCCATGGGGTCACAAAGAGTTGGACTCGACTGAGCAACTAAGCACCCCGTGACGTTTGTCATTAGCCAGGGAACACACACACAGATGTCTTTTTGTTGTGGTTCCTCCCTCTCCTAACGCATAATTTTGGGCATTCAAAGTCATTCAATTTACAGGGAAGCAGTCATTTGCACCATGCCCCTAAAATGTGCACCTGTCTATGAATGCCAAAGGTGTGTGTCTAACAGAATACAGCAGAGGGAAAATTTTCACTCCTCACCATGAAGATTTCAGGTTTGCCAGATGTCCCAGGGAATGCGGCAGGTGGTGCTTTCGGACTTGCGCATCCTGGATCCTCCCAAGACTAGGGTATTCAGGTATCTCTGGTTCCCTCCACTCATCTGGGGTGTCCTTTCTACCCCCTTTTCAGGCCAACCTCTTCTCTCATCTGAGATCTCCAAGGACAGGAAGCTGCTCTTGGCTTGGAATGGTGGTCCAACTTTTTTTTCTACCTTTAACACTGACTGGGCTGGCTGGTTAAGTCAGTCATGTCTGACTCCTGAGACCCCGTGACTGTAGCCCGCCAGGCTCCTCTGTCCATGGGATTTCCCAGAGAAGAATGCTGGAGTGGGTTGCCACGACCTTATTCAGGGGATCTTCCTTCTTTGTTCTGGGAAGCACATTGAAACTGCCCATCTTTGCCAGGCAACATAGTAACCATTTGTGCCAGCTTTTACAACACAAGAGGGCTTCCCTGGTGGCTCAGCTGGTAAAGAATCTGCCTGCAATGCAAGAAACCTAGGTTTGGCCCTGGGGTTGGGAGGAGCCCCTGGAGAAGGGAACGGCTACCCACTCCAGTATTCTGGCCTGGAACATTCCATGGACTAAATAGTCCATGGGGTTGCAAAGAGTCAGACGTGACTGAGTGGCTTTCACTTTCACTTTACAACAGAAGGTCCCAGTAAGGAATCCGGAACTAATAAGCCACCATCAAGCAGAAGAGTTTGGGAAAGTTCAGGAGACGCCACATGTCAGACCACCTCCCCGGATCGTTCTTGCTGGCGTCCACCTTGGCTGAGCAATGCGTATACCACCAAAAAGGACTCTGAGTTAGGGCGATTGCCCAGACACAAAACCCAGAAACTAATCCCATCACCATGAAACCCAAGACTTTGAGCCACGTGGCAAAGCAGTCCTCCTGCGTTCCCTTCCCTGGTTGCTCTCTGCCCGGGTGCCCCTTTAAAATCTCTTACTTTGTCAGCCCATGTGTCTCCTCGGACAATTCATTTCCGAGGGTTAGAGCCCACTTTCATGGGCCCTGGAAGGGGTCCCCCTTTCTGCAACAGATCCAGGGATTGAACCCAGGTCTCCTGCACTGCCAGTCGATTCTTTACACTGGAGAGCTTCAAACAGGAAGCCCACAAACCCAAGGCAAGCAATCTACACAGTTGTCCATGGCAGGGGGAAACTGTATCCTTTTTTTTTTTTTTGCCCATAAAAACGTTACTTGTATAACTACACAAGGGGGTAATTTAGGATACTATATTTCTGTCAGTTCAGTTCAGTTCATTTCAGTCGCTCAGTCGTGTTTGACTCTGAGACTCCATGAATCGCAGCATGCCAGGCCTCCCTGTCCATCACCAACTCCTGGAGTTCACTCAGACTCACGTCCACTGAGTCCGTGATGCCATCCAGCCATCTCATCCTGGGTCGTCCCCTTCTCCTCCTGCCCCCAATCCCTCCCAGCATCAGAGTCTTTTCCAATGAGTCAACTCTTCGCATGAGGTGGCCAAATTACTGGAGTTTCAGCTTTAGCATCATTCCCTCCAAAGAAATCCCAGGGCTGATCTCCTTCAGCATGGACTGGTTGGATCTCCTTGTAGTCCAAGGGACTCTCAAGAGTCTTCTCCAACACCACAAAACAAAAAGAATGTTCTGCCCTGCGGGAATGGTTAGTACACTTCTGGCATTTGAAACTGGGGAAGGTGGAATGTTAAAAAGTATGCTTTTGAAAAATATTTAGTGACCTAGAAAAAATATTTTTAAGGTTAGGTAATAAAATCAGGATGCCAAGCTATTTAGACAGTGCGCGAGTCCCATTTTATTATTCATCTCCCCTTTACCCTCAACTCTCATGTTTGGATGGAAATTTATTTTTTTTTTTCCTGCAGAGACAAACAACAGGCATGTCATGCATGCAAATATGAATGCCAGCTTCTTCCGGGAATCTATTTTCTTGGATGGAAAGTTGGCTTTGCTTCCACTTACATTAGGAAGAGTAAAGATTATTTAACAGCTACTCTGTAAAGTTACAGCAGAGGGACACAGCCTTCAATGGGTGGCTTGAGAATGCACCCGAGTGTCTGCGATAACTTTGGGAAATCTGAGGGTTTAATGGCAGGGCTGGGTAGTAGGGAGTGGTTCTCAAACTGTGTGGCTGGGAACCCCCGCCCCTTTGACTTTCAGCAGAAATTCACTGTTTCAGCATGAGTCCTTCCAATGAACACTTAGGATTGATCTCCTTTAGGATGGGCTGGTTGCATCTCCGCCTGGCCCTGCTCTCTCTAAATCTTAGGCTCCCAACACACGGCTCCAGCTCTCACTTTCCTTCTTGGGGATCCTAGGACTCTCTCGGCTCTCACTTTCCTTCTTGGGGATCCTAGGACTCTCTCGGGGCGGGGGCAGGGGCTGGGGGCTGCAGACAGACAGGAAAGGGA